>JAOQIE010000016.1:0-204000 GCA_032883995.1 Coronaproctus castanopsis
TACATATATACATATATAGTCTTATATATAGTTATTAGTACGGCAGCCAGCATCAGGTAACATATACATATACACATATACTCAACATACTTGCTTTCTAGGAATTCTATAGATATTAGAAATTTCCTAAATTGACTGTTTTCGGCGGAACCCTCCGATTTCTCTTTTGGGCTAGCCAATCAGAAAATTCGGAGCCGTTTCTTTTAGTCTTTGACCAAAATACCGACTAAGCCCATTTTATGAGGTATATTTACTCTTTTTGTCTGCTCTTGCCATGTCAATTCTTGATTTATTATATATATATAACCTTTCAGTATTTTTTCTATACTAACTTTGATGAATCTTTTACAATTCTAATCTTACTGGCGCCAGTGTTCTTTCCACAATAGATAGATATACCTATATCAATCTAGCTCCATTCTATTTCTTTTTTATATTTCCTTTTTACTATCTTTTCTTTGGGAAAGTCACATTCGCGAGGCCGACCGGATGTACGTACACATATACGTATATATATACTATTTCTTTTTCTCATCATTCACGTACATATTATTGAATTTAAACTTCTAAATATAAATTTTAATTCTCATTTCAATTTATCACTTTTAATCACTCACTAACACAAGTAATGTTACAAGCATGGTTGTTACAAGTTACGTGCAATATTAATTTACTGCAATTTTGTTTCTGAAAGGATATATTGATTTTGATATTATATTCAAACTAATTATAATGAAAAGCATGAGTGTTAAAACTGGATTCAACGAACTTAATACTTTGTTAAGAATTATTATACTTAATTCCCGTAGTTATTTTTAAATTGATTTTTTTAGAAATATACTGTTTAAAAGTTAATCTTTTAGTTGTTTCATATAATTTTTGCATTATACAACTATAATAATTTTACTCAGACAGCTGTAATTTAACAGTTAGGAATTAATAGATCACAAACCCATTAACAATATATGTGAAGATCGTTTCAGTCTTATTTTATTTATTTTAATCTTCACTTTGTCACTATCGAATAAATTTGAGGTGTTACAGGCATTAGAAATTTGGCTATATCGTAAAATGCTTAAATAAAATAAACGAATAAAATATAAAATTGCGAAGTATTACAGCGATTAAATTCTAAAGAAATAGTAAAATAAGTCGAGCACAACAAATTAAAATATTTCAGATACATAATGCGTCTCTCGGAACAGTATAATACACTTCGTCTTCTTATAGAAGGTAACATCGCGGGAAAGAAGCCATCATGAATAAAACCAGTGGATACAGAATTTTACACAGTTGTATAACTTAAAACTATTCCGAAATGTATTCAACAAAAAAATAATTGATAAAACGTTAGCCGGCATTCGGATAATGGACATGGGGCCACGATGATAAATCTCCATTTCCACTTTAAGATATAAAAAATCTGCCATATTTTTCTTTTTCATTTTTTGTGCAATTTTAAATTATGTACCAATAATTAAACGGTAGCGAAATAAATTTCTTAATAACAACAAAATAAAAAAACGAAATTTGGGAGAAATAAATTGTTTATTTTTTATTTGACAGATGTTCCTTCTCCACCACAAGATGTAAAAATGTCTGATATCTTTAAGACACATTGTAAATTGTTTTGGAAACCGGCTGAAAATAATGGTGGGACACCTATTCTTAATGACGTTATTGAAAAACAAGATTTGAGTTTGAAGGGTATGAAACATTTCGGAGTAATTTTTAGCATATATATTTTATTTAGTTAATAGTTATTTGTTTATTTATTTATATATTTTCTTGAGAATTGGATTCGAAAATACTAGCTTTGTACGCGCGTATTGCTGTTAACCAAGTAAAACAACATTAATTTTTTATATATGCCTATATTTAAAATATTAAATGCGCACTCAATTTCCTATGATGTATATAAATATATGTTTGTGTGTGTGTGTGCAAAATTAAAAAATATTTAAATAACTAATTATATAAAGCTAGCTATTTAAATATTTTTTAATAATATATATAAATATTTGGAATTGGAATATTTGCTCACGTACGTCTACGATATGTTATCTGCATTTAGATATCATTCAATGGATTAGTAAATGTTCCAAAAATCAAAAAACGAAAACTTCATTTCGCATGTAAAAGAAGCGGAGTTAATTTTATAAAAACCTGTTTAATTGTTTCACACATACAACATAACTTCATACAAGCGTGTAATGAATTTGTTGTATGTTCAGATCGAATTCGATTGTGTGCTTGAAAATGGGTAAATTGTTAGAGAACTGTATTGGATAAATAAATACGTTAACAATTTATAACTGTTAGTTACATATAACTAAATGACGCGAAGTTTACCGTTTAATTTGAGGGTAAATATTCTAAAAATTTCTCATTTATAAAGAAAACAAATATAATAATTTTATAATTCGAATATTTCTTGTAGTATTTAACGTGGTTATTAAGTTAATGGTTGTAGTTTATCGTACCTGTTATGTATAATATTTGTAAAAGTAATATTAATTTTTTCCTCCGAATAATTTTATTTTATTTTATTAAAAAATAAATTTAGGTATCTATTTTGAAGTTTGTAACTTGTTATTACTTATTATTGCTTTTTTACAATTTGATAGGTGGATGGTAGAGTTTAGGCGAAGTGAAACCTGAGCCGCAAATGACTTTCGACGTTGTAGGTATTAATCCCGGCAAAGCATACAAATTCAGAATTGGAACGGTTAATAAAGTTTGATCATCCGAACGAGATAATTTACCGAATCCGTGGGGTTCGTATTTTTTAATCCCACATAATTAACTAATTTATATAATTTATAATTATTTATGTGTGTACATTATGTTTATTTCTGCTTTGTTAGTTACTACATTTGTCTAGTTTAATAATTTGTCCGTGTTCCAATATATATTAAGATTCGACTTCCTCTTTATTAATTGTATATACCGATGTTAGCCTTAGTCACGCAGATTGAATTTTTTCCGATTATTTTAATATTTATTAAGTTCTGATTATCTGATTTATTTCATTTAATCTCGGTTTTATAAAAGTACGATTACAAAAGTGTTCATTTAAACGGTTTACAATTTGTGACATTAATATAAAGTTTCAATCATGTATAATATATGCGATTAATCAATGATATTTTCTTAGATAATTTCTTTCTCACATCTGCGAATTGTCAATAAATGCGTTTTAATTAACTTTTGCGACTTATTTGCTACATTCTATAGTCTCTTCATAATTTTTTTAGCTCTCGGGACTCGTATCTAAAATCTATGTTTTATAATTTACAAATTCTGATAATATATAAATTAACTTTCCTGTATATAAATTATTTGAGAAAGATAGCCAATACGGTTGACAAAGTAATCGCGCACATTTCCCGAATAATCAAGTAGATTTCAAGCAAAATAGCGTCTTATATAATGTCAGCGAGATGCAACCAAGATATTCTTGAATCATATTTTTCTTTAATTTGAGTACTAGGTAAATTTTATAATCACCCCTTATCAACCGCTCTAAATCAAATAATTAAGGATGTTTACTAAGTACACTGCTTCCATAATAAACACTGGTAAGTCGTGGAATGAAGCATTAGTGACATTAGGTGCCGACTTATTAGACGATAATGATAAAAATAAATTCCTGAAATGTGAAGAATTCGAATCAGAAGAAGAACATACAAGTTTTCAAGAAGAAAAAACCATTTTGCTGGAGTGATCGAACCAGACTCGGCTGATGATGAAAAATCGGACCACCTACATGGTGAAAAGAAAGATTTGTTAAAAATACTAGCCGATTATGTTCCATATCGAATGAAAAACGGGGATTAGGTACTGCTTTTGAATACGGCCATGCAATAAAATTCAATCCACCTGAACAAATTGGCTGGCTCGCTACAATATTGAGGGGTGCTTTAATGAATCCAACTGAACAATGAATAAAAATTATATACAATATGGAAAAAGATCTTAACAGTTTGACGCGGAAATAGCATTAATAAGAATTCGGACGTAATGAAAACACTGATAAGCGCATTGAAATCGAAATACAGTAACAAAGGTTTTGATGAATTCGCCATTACGTGTTATATTAGAACACGAACATTAATGGGGATTAAGAGGCTGAACGCTGGACGAAAAAAGTGGAATAAATTAATGAAATTGCACTAACAATTAGAATTCGGTGAGTGAGGCATTTTTTTATGCACCCAGATTTTTCTTACATTTCATTATTTATAATTTTACATGTTCATAAAGTAATATGTCAGTATATCTTTAAATGCACATGCTCCCCAAAAGTCACGATTTAAAGATATTATTTATTGTTTCAATAATTTTAAAAATGAAACAGCAGTACACTAATCGTGAGAAGCGGTAGCACTGCTGTAATTAATACGATATGAAAATAAATTATTTATATAGAGGAGAAAATAAAACAAAATTTATAAAATAAAAACTAAACTAGTTTAAAAACCATAATTTAACCAAAAAGTGTTCACGCGATACTTCTTTTACACAAAGGTGGAGTCGAGTTGAGTACCAATGACGTAGTAGTTTGTGATACCTACCGTCTATTCATTATACCGTGGCGTGATCCTAATTCGATTTCTTGCGCATGCGCGCACTGCTTTGTTATTTCGTTCATAATATTGTTGCACGACGCATGATATGTGACGTGATTAGTAAATGAAAACATTCGAGTCATCGTCGTGTCGTGTTAAGCTTAGTCGAGAGTGTGTTCGTTTTCTTTTGAAATTTGTACGAAATCGTTAGTTTATTAAATAAGTGTATTTTCTCTCTAGTTTTTTTTTTCTCATCATTACAGGCGCACTTTTCAAAGCGCTGTTTTTAGGCGAAGAAATTCATTATTATTAAAGTTTAATTAAAATTAACAGTTAATTTTATCAATTATACCGCTGGCGTCGGTAGAACGGAACGGGCGTATTTATTATTTTAAGCATTTAATTAGACAGAATGCAGTACGAAGACGTTGTCGATCTATTCGAAACCGTCAATATTCTAAGAACTCATCGACCGGATGGTGCAGACTGAGGTTAATATAATTTTTATTTGGCTTCGAAAAGTTTGTAGTGTTAAATTTTTTTTTATAAACTTTTTCAAATTAAAAATACAACAATCTTGAAACGGCTTTTTAAAGAAAAATCTGTTTTATTTTCTTTTTATTAATCCGAGTTTTTATGTTAAAATTTGATTTTCAATTATTTAAAAATTTAGCATTTTAAATTTAAGTATTTTATTAAACATTTTAGTTTTATGTTAAAATATTAATTTTTAAAATAATTTTAAAAACTAACAATTTAAATCTGAGTTTTTTTTTATTAAAATTTAATTTATGTTAAAATTTTGATTTTTAAATGGTTAAAGAAAAATCTGTTTTATATTCTTTTTATTAATCCGAGTTTTTATGTTAAAATTTGATTTTCAATTATTTAAAAAATTTAGCAATTTAAATTTAAATCTTTTATTAGACATTTTAGTTTTATGTTAGAACGTTAATTTTTTTAAATGACTTTAAAAACTAACAATTTAAATCTGTTTCCTTTTTATTAAAATTTAATTTTTTATGTTAAAATTTTGGTTTTTAAATGGTTAAAGTAACAATTAAAATTCTGTTTTTTTGGTTGATTACGTTACGTGACAGAATTACTATCCACGCATTTATTTATTATCATGAATATGAATGAATAAAGGGGAATTCCGATTTTTTTGATACGTCTACTAAAGTGCGACTAATCTAATAATCTCCTACATTTCACAATATACGTACGTCCTCCGGCACAGGATGATTTTCTTCTGAATTTGAAGAAACTTAAATTTATTTATTTATTCGTTATTGCTTATGATTACAGAATTATACAGGGACCATTACAAGAAACATTCGCAGATTTCTGGTGTATGTGTTGAGAAGTATGAACTAGTAAGTACGATTGCAATGATGACTAAATTAGAAGAAAGAACTCGTATCAAATGAGATCAACATTGCCGTCAAAAGGTACCGAAACGTACGGTCAAATGACAGTTACATTTTCTACTGTATTCGAACGTTTCATATTAATAAGGTATTTGTCAATATTCCTAATATTTTATTTATTTTATATATATTATATGTTGCGATGTTTGGGCGTGCGTATAACGTTTGCGTCAATATGAAGCACGATAACACGTTATTGAGTTAAAATCATTTTGTGTAGGCTTTTTTATTTTCTTTATTAGACAGTAGCGGATAATTGTAAAATTGTTAAATACAATATTAATACAAAATTAACGAATATTTCATTAAGCTAAACATAGAATGAAAATGTTCATATACATTCCACATATACAAAAAAACCGCATATATATGTACATATCGAAATTTCGATTTGACACGCCACAGTTACGATTTAGAGATATCGATGAAGACGAACTAAAAGATATGTGTCGGTGTTAAAGTCACGGAAGAACATAATCGTAGTGCGTGAGTTGACAGAAGTTGCAAACGTACGTGTAAATTTTATCAGAGAGAAGAAAAAAAATATTACTAGAGAGAGGACGATAACGTTCAAAATTATATTTCATCGGCGATTTATAATTCGGTAAAATTTCAAAAATAACAGCCTAGTAGAACGATAGTAATAGCAATAATAATAACGTACTATGTCGAGCGTCTTGAAATAAAACAACCACAATGCACTGCTTGACCGGATCGCGGCGTGCCAGATCAACCGCCGCCATTTTTACAATTTCTTCGTCGAGTACGTAATGTTAATCCACCTAAACTAAGTATGATCTTACCTATGCTATATACTCTCCGGAATTATGTAAGTAAAGAGATACTTAAGATACTATGCATTAATAAATTCCAGACTGAGATATAGCAGGACAAGAAAGTAAATCCACACTTTACGAATTAATGCTGCGGAAAGAAAATTTCTTAGATGTAATGGAATTGTTTTTAATGATAAATATATTGAATTATTTAAACTAATTTAAAATTGTTGATGTGTAGAAAAAGAAAATTGGGAAATATAAGAAAAACGCTAAAATATAACATACAAACACCGAGAACAAAGTAGGGTAATCAGACTGATAAATTTATGATTACACAAATGCTGAATATAATACCTGATGATATAATAAACGAAAAAAATACTGCGATTTTAAAATAAACTCAATGAACGGTTACAAGACAATAGAATTATAAATAAAATATTTAAAAAATATATGTAGAATTGAAAATGGAGAGAAAAAAAGATAGACTACTTGGATATCAGGGGGCTACTGCAGACAATAAGTACAAATGATGGTGTGTAAATGTTTGGAAAATGAGTGAGGCGTATAAATGGCTTTTTAGAATTAGTAGAATTGCATACGTAGGTATATGTATAGATATAAATGTGTACGTACATGTACATTGGTGTGTAAATATTAAACAATTAGTTTTATACCTGTCGACAAGCAAAAGCTTGACGGGATGATGTAATATATAATTATACACATGTAATTTTTAATCTGAATATATGTAGATGATTTCATAGTGTGTGTCAGTTTATATATGTTGTATGTATGTGGAAACAGTGTTGCATACAATTTATTTGCATGCATGTACACTATTATGACCGTGTAATCGTAAAAAAAAAATTATTCAAATAAACGATTTTACAAAAAAAAAAAAAAACGTCAGACCGATAATTTTACACTGCAGCGCCGGAGTTGGTAAAACCCGTTGTTTTATCGTAATAGACGCTAGGAATCATCCACTTCGTGCTAAGGAAATAAATGGAATTTTTTCAATGTACTGATTACTCTTCACATTGCAATTTAGTTCTAAAATTGTGTCAAATTATCTTGTAGAAAAGTGACGGCTTATTAATATTCACCCCATTCCTAATCTTTCCTACACATTTACTGTGCTCGAAAAATCAGATTAATCGAAAGGGACGGTAATCTTTACGCTCGATTTAAAATAGGCACGACCTATTCAAACTTAAGGAGAACTCATCGGTTATAAGTTAAAATACGGAATAAGGGATAACATTCGGATCGAAGTCGATCTCAATCCGAAGATGACTCCAATCGTCTAGATTCTTTAGGTACGTAAATAATTATTTAGTTTATTACATTTTTATTATTAACTGCGCAATCGTTTATATAATTATCATTATTGTATTTCACCAGCGTTAATCGCGATTGTAATTTATTTATTATACCCAAGTCTATCGGTTATATATCGTAATATGAATCTTCCTTTGTAATCGTATGTTGTTGCGTTGGTTTTCATTTACATTTATAGAATTCATCGAACCTTTATATAATAAGCCTTATTCATATAGTTTTTACGAATTTTCGTTCTATAATGCACTACAATTTGAGTAGTTTCCATGTATAAAAATATCACCTGTACATGGAGTTTTCAAGTGTGTGTACACGTATACAAATGTCGTATTTTTATTAGGCATAGGCGTTTTATTTTACGTATATAACTTAACGGAAACTTAAAATAAATTTTAATTTTAATTCGAACTCGAATTACATTGCTGTTATTAATATTATTTTCCTATTCTTATTGGATAAATAATTGTTGCCTTTCTGTATTTTAACTGAATCTTATAACATTTTTCTTATGATATATTTGATCAACAGATTACAGATTTCCGCATTTCTATATTACTTTTTTTCCATAACTTTTTTTAGATTCTCAGCCACCTTTTCTATTTCAGATTTTAAGAATTCTGGTGCGTCGACTAAAGTCTCCTATTCCCTTATTGATGTTTATATTTTCGTAGAGCTTATTGAAATAATTTGTGGCTACCTAATTTATATTTGATCTCTCATATTTATTACAATTATTCTTGTTTTTTTGAACAGGTGTGCCATTTTACTCCATGACCCAAATTTCTTCTTATAGTTTTCGTATTCTTCGTTGATTCCAACATTTTCTTTATCATTGCCTCTTCTTTTAATTTTTTTAAATTTCTTATTTTATATTTTATCAATTTACATAATATATTTAGTTCTATTTTCTCTTTTGGCGTATTATTAATTGATTCCCTAAAACTTTCTAGTTCGTCTATATCGCATGTATAACCTTTTTCCTGTTTTTCATTCCAAATATTTTCGAAAACCTTCCTATATTCTAATTTATTGCTGCTTGTCACATAGAGATTTTGCCATTCCTGTACTGGTAGTCGTCTCTTTATATTACATATTATTTCGCAAAAAATTGGCCTATGATCTGAATAGTAACAAAAAATTTTCAATACGTCAAAGTTTTTTATATTCTTTCTACAATTTGTCCACATATATTATATTTACTATTTGGCGATGTCCATGTCCATAACCGACCCTTGCGTTTTTTAAAAAATCTATAATTCCGAAATTTTTTCCACCAGCTTTTCTCGTCCCTTCTATTCCTCTCGCCATAATTATAAGGACCAACAAACCTTTCTTCACCTATCTTTCTTGTATCTATAATTCCCCATAACAATAAGCTTGTGGTTTTCTATCTATTTTCAAATTTACTGTAATTTCATGCAACTCATTATAAAATTTCTGTATCTCTAGATAGTCCACTGTTGCCGTCGGGGAATAGAGCTGTATTATTGTTAACGTACTACCTTTATCCTGTCCGTATAGCCTTTATATTCGATTAAACTTTTCTTCCAATTTCGATTTATCATAAAGCCAATTACTCTCCGACCTTTATCATTTCCCGTCCAACAAAAGAGATTTCCAGACTTTATCTGCCAGTCGTAATATATCCAGGTTACTTTTCTTAAATGCTTCCTCTAATTCTATCAGGTTTTCGTTATTTTTAAGTTTTCTTACGTTAAAACTCGCTATTTTGATTTTACTTAAATAATTATCATTAAAAGTATTATTTTTAGATTTATCTTTGATACCATTAGTTTTATCCTTATTAAATTTAATAAAACAACTTTTATTACTCTTAACGTATTTATTGTAGTGTGAATGGTTTAGTTTGATTTGCCCTGGCTGACCAGGCTCGACTGGGCAAAGGTTTGAGTTCGGCCTTACAAATCATTTATTTTTATTCGAACTCGTCGTAACTAACGACACATTATCTATATTAACTGCATTCGAATTCGGAACGGTATATTTAGTAATTCCGGCTTGTTTCGATTTCTTGTGTTGCTGCTGCTGCTGATAACGTTGTTTCGTCATATGTTCGATGTCGTCCGCCTGTTGTGTAACCGTATCTTTGATCAACTGTTCCAACTGGATTGTATTATCTAATCTTACGGTAGACGCATCCGTAGTCCGTTTTACGTATATCTCCCCTTTTCTTTCCAATATGAACGCCAACTTCCCGTTTTTCCCTCTCATTTCGCTGCTAACAGTAGTCGTCTCCTATCCATTTGTAAGATCTTCATTTATATATATATATATCTAGCTGATATCAATCCTACATCACTGCTATTTAACTTTTTCCTCTTCGAATTTATCAGTTGTGATTTTTTTTCTCGACTGTTTAATTTCACGATTACCACGGCTAACTTATTTCCCCAAACGGGCAGCCGATGTACCGCCTTTACATCGAACTCCGGCAATTGCACATCGAGTTTCCGTGCTATCTTTGTTCTCTTCTCTTTTATATTTTCGTTTCTTTCATAAGGCACACCGTGAATAATCGCATTATTCCTTCTCGATACTGATTTGTTTTCCTTATTTCACAATGTAACCATTCATTTTCCTTCTTTATCTCTTCTATTTCATTCCTGAATATTTCCTTTTCATTTTTTAGAAACGCTAATTCTGTATTGATATTATCGATTTTAACATTCGTATTATTACATACCGTTTTAAATTTCTACGCGTATTCATTCGATCCAGTTTATCCTTTATAATATGTATATAAGCCCACTACTAAACTTAAATGTTATCAACTTTTATAAACATTACTTATCTGCTGTACCCGAACTCAAATAAGAATATACACACGTATTTATATATATATATATATATATATATATATACACATATATATATATGTATGTATGTATGTACATATATATCTATGTATGTCATCATCATCATCATATTCAGCTGATCTACCAAAATTTCATGTTGTAGCCTCTTTATGAGTTAACCACATTATTTTGCACCATTTCTATTGGTCTTGAGCAATTCTGTTCCAGATAACTCCTAATTTTGGTCATAATTGGTTTTTGCTGGTGAGTTTTTTCCCTCGTGGGTACCACTGTGGGATTCCTGCTGTCCATCTCCAATCTTTTCGTCCGGCCCAGTGCCATAATCTATCATGAACTCATTCGGTTCGTTTTCCCATCTTGTTTAGTGATTGATAGCAAGCACCACTCCGTTGATTTCTTGGCTACTTGTTATCCATATTTGTAATTCCTGGTTAATGTCCATGTTTCACAACTGTATGTCATTGCTGGGAGGATGCACTGATCAAACGCTTTCTTTTTTATGTGCGGTGGCATTTTTTATTTGAAAATAACCAAATTCCATCTAAACGCTGTGCATCCAGTCTGATCTTTCTATTTATTTCTTGATGCAGTGATCCTGTGATACTGACCAGTTGACCCAGATTTACATTCTTGGACTGTTTCCAGATGTCTGCTTTCAAGTATGATATATTTATTTCGTTTAATTTCGTTTAGCAGTGTTATGCTGATTAATGCTTAAGCTTATTGATTTGCCAATTTCATTTGGTTCTACTATCTGTCTCTATAACTCATCAGCACTTTTTGCTATCAAAACTAGCAAACCTTAAATGTTTTAGGTATTCCCTGTCGATGTTAATTCCTAGGTTTTGCCAATTCAACTGTACAAAGTCTCTGTGTGAAGCAGATATGAATAACAGCAGCGAGAGACTATCGCCTCTTATTCTTTTATTTACTCTAAATTCTGGTGTCATTTCGTTTAATCTTACTTCAGATTTTGCATTTGCATAGATGTTCATCAATAATTCTAAGCATGTTTGATCTACGCGTTGTTCTTTTAATGCCTTAATTAATCGCTTGTTTATACGGAATTAAACGCTTTTTCATAGTCTATTAAAGCTTGAGCCAGTGGTTGTTCATACTCTTTGTTTCAGCTGATTATTTCTCTAATGATGTGTATATAGTCGACTGTGCTAAATCCTCTTCTGAACCCTATCCTGTTCTTATGGATGTGAACAACAATACGTTTCCTTAGACAAGCGTTATATACATCTGTAAAATATTATAATTTTTTCGTCCAGGTAACTTTACCATTTCGATTACTACCGCATCATTTCTCGCCGTTTTTTAATTTTTCATTCCCTTTAGTACATATATTACCTACTAAAATAAAATTGTGGAGGATGAGTTTTCTAAAGGTGGATATTTTGGAAGATCTACCATACAATCATATGAGCCTTCATAATTTTCAGCTGTGTATTAAATTACTAGTCTTTCATATGAAATTATCCTGTTTCCTTCTTTTATTACTGTTATTTGTTTCTTTCTAATCGCTAGTTTACTATTTACTTCCCTATAGCTCTACCCTGATTTTCGATAGCTGCTTTAACAATTTTATCATTGTAACTTTGGATGTCACTTTTAATCCGTTTCCTAATTTTTTGTACAAAATTCACAGAATTCTATGTTAATTTTGTTCATCTGGTTTTCCTTTTCATTTCTCTTCTTTGTAGCATTTCGTTCGTCCGATTTCTAATATCTTTATGTATCTTTATTCATCCTATTTCTTGAGCTGTGTTCTTTATTAACTCCATACAACTGTGTTTTCCAGTGTATTCCCCGTTTCCTGGTATTTTATTTAATTCTCTGATACATTTTGTATGTCCAGCTGTGTTTACATTTTTACAAGACTCTTTCTTTCTGTTTTACTATTTATTTGTGTTTTGCCTCTCAGCAATCTGCAATCGGTATCTATGTTAAAATTGTTAATAACACTGACATCTTATACCGTGTCTTTTATATGTGTTAGTAGAAAGTCAATTTCATTTCTGACTTTGCCATTTCATGATTCCAGTGTCCATTTTCTCAATTGTACTTTTTTGACAAACGAATTCTTTTTTTATAGTACATTTTTATGTATATATATATATATATATATATATATATATATATATATATATATATATATATATATATATATCTTTAACATATTTATGTGTATAACATATGTATGTTTTAAAGTATGTATATTTTTAATATATATATGTTTTTAACATATGTATGATTTTAATGTATATTTTATGCATGTATGTTTTAACATAAGCATTTTTTTATGTATACACATTTTTAATATATGTATATTTTAATGTATATATTTATGTTTGAATATTTTTAATGTATGAATGATTTTAATATATGTGTATATTTGGCATTCATTAGGTATATATGTATTTCTTAAATGCATGTATGTTTTTAATGTATGTATTTTATTAATGTATGTATTTTTTAACGTATGCATGTTTTTAATTTATGTATATTTTTAACATATGTTTTTTACATATTTATTTTTGTAATGTATGTATTTTTTTAGCATATGTATGTTTTTAATTATGTATATCTTTATCATATATTAGGGAAGTATGTATTTTTTTAAATATGTATGTTTTTAATGTATATTATTATGTATATATTTTTAAAAATATGTATGTTTTTATTATATACGTGTATATATTTATCATTTATTAGCATATATCTTCATGTATGTATATTTTTAATATATATAGTTTTTAATGTATGTATGTTTTTAGTGTAATTTTATTGTATGTATACTTTATTGCAATTATATACTTTTATATATATATATATATACGTATATATTTAGCATATATTAGGGATGTATGTATTTTTTAAACATATGCATGTTTTTAATATATGTATATTTTAAACATATGTTTTTAATGTATGTATTTTTTAGCATATGTATGTGTTTAATATATGTATATTTTTAATTATTTAGAGATATTTAGCATATATTAGGGATGTATTTATTTTTTAAACTTATGTATGTTTTTATTGTATATTATTATGTATATATTTTTTAAAATATGTATGTTTTTAATGTATGTAAATATTTTGCATTTGTTAGCATGTATATTTATGTATGTATACTTGTAATATATGTAAATTTTTATGTATGTATTTTTTAATGTATTTATGTTTTTAACATATGTATGTTTTTAATGTATGTATGTTTTTAACGTATGTATTTATTTAACTTAAGTATATTTTTAATGTATTTTTTGTATGTATATTTTAAATACTTATGTACATTTACATATATATATATATATATATATATATATATATATATATGTATGCATGTCATCATCATCATATTCAGATGAACTACAAGAATATCATGTTGTAGCCTGTTTGTGAGTTAACCACATTATTTTGCACTATTTCTATTGGTCTTGAGCAACTCTGTTCAGTTAACTCATAATTTTGTTCTGAATTTATAATCCTATCGTAATTGGTTGTTGATCTGTTATCTTTATTAACTCCATATTATTATTCTCGTTCACTTCAGTATTTCCCAGTTTATTCCTCAACATTTCCTGGTATTTTACTTAATTCGCTGCTACATTTTGTATGTCCAGCTGTGTTTACATTTTTACAAGACTGTTTCTTTCTGTTTTACTATTTATTTGTGTTTTGCCTCTCAGCAATCTGCAATTGGTATCTATGTTAAAATTGTTAATAACACTGACATCTTATACCGCGTCTTTTATATCTGTTAGTAGAAAGTCAATTTCATTTCTGACTTTGCCATTTCATGATTCCAGTGTCCATTTTCTCAATTGTACTTTTTTGACAAACGAATTCTTTTTTTATAGTATATTTTTATTTATATATATATATATATATATATATATATATATATATATATATATATATATATATATATCTTTAACATATTTATGTTTATAACATATGTATGTTTTTAAAGTATGTATATTTTTAATATATATATGTTTTTAACATATGTATGATTTTAATGTATATTTTATGCATGTATGTTTTAACATAAGCATTTTTTTATGTATACACATTTTTAATATATGTATATTTTAATGTATATATTTATGTTTGAATATTTTTAATGTATGTATGATTTTAATATTTGTGTATATTTGGCATTCATTAGGTATATATGTATGTCTTAAATGTATGTATGTTTTTAATGTATGTATTTTATTAATGTATGTATTTTATTAATGTATGTATTTTTTAACGTATGCATGTTTTTAATTTATGTATATTTTTAACATATGTTTTTTACATATTTATTTTTGTAATGTATGTATTTTTTTAGCATATGTATGTTTTTAATTATGTATATATTAGGAAAGTATGTATGTTTTTTAGATATGTATGTTTTTAATGTATATTATAATGTATATATTTTTAAAAATAAGTATGTTTTTATTATATATATGTATATATTTATCATTTATTAGTATATATCTTTATGTATGTATATTTTTAATATATATATTTTTTAATGTATGTATGTTTTTAGTGTAATTTTATTGTATGTATACTTTATTGCAATTATATACTTTTATATATATATATATATATATATATATATATATGTATATATTTAGCATATATTAGGGATGTATGTATTTTTTAAACATATGCATGTTTTTAATATATGTATATTTTTAACATGTTTTTAATGTATGTATTTTTTAGCATATGTATGTGTTTAATATATGTATATTTTTAATTATTTAGAGATATTTAGCATATATTAGGGATGTATTTATTTTTTAAACTTATATATGTTTTTATTGTATATTATTATGTATATATTTTTTAAAATATGTATGTTTCTAATGTAGGTAAATATTTTGCATTTGTGAGCATATATATTTATGTATGTATACTTGTAATATATGTAAATTTTTATGTATGTATTTTTTAATGTATTTATGTTTTTAACATATGTATGTTTTTAATGTATGTATGTTTTTAACATATGTATTTATTTATCTTAAGTATATTTTTAATGTATTTTTTGTATGTATATTTTAAATACATATGTACATTTACATATATATATATATATATATATATATATATATATATGTATGCATGTCATCATCATCATATTCAGATGAACTACAAGAATATCATGTTGTAGCCTGTTTGTGAGTTAACCACATTATTTTGCACTATTTCTATTGGTCTTGAGCAACTCTGTTCAGTTAACTCATAATTTTGTTCCAAATTTATAATCCTATCATAATTTATAATCCTATCATAATTGGTTGTTGATCTGTGTTCTTTATTAACTCCATATTATTATTCTCGTTCACATCAGTGTTTCCCAGTTTATTCCTCAACATTTCCTGGTATTTTACTTTATTCGCTGCTACATTTTGTATGTCCAGCTGTGTTTACATTTTTACAAGACTGTTTCTTTCTGTTTTACTATTTATTTGTGTTTTGCCTCTCAGCAATCTGCAATTGGTATCTATGTTAAAATTGTTAATAACACTGACATCTTATACCGCGTCTTTTATATCTGTTAGTAGAAAGTCAATTTCATTTCTGACTTTGCCATTTCATGATTCCAGTGTCCATTTTCTCAATTGTACTTTTTTGACAAACGAATTCTTTCTTTATAGTACATTTTTATGTATATATATATATATATATATATATATATATATATATTTTTAACATATTTATGTTTATAACATATGTATGTTTTTAAAATATGTATATTTTTAATATATATATGTTTTTAACATATGTATGATTTTAATGTATATGTTATGTATGTATGTTTTAACATAAGCATTTTTTTATGAATACACATTTTTAATATATGTATATTTTAATGTATATATTTATGTTTGAATATTTTTAATGTATGTATGATTTTAATATATGTGTATATTTGGCATTCATTAGGTATATATGTATTTCTTAAATGTATGTATGTTTTTAATGTATGTATTTTTTAACGTATGCATGTTTTTAATTTATGTATATTTCTAACATATGTTTTTTACATATTTATTTTTGTAATGTATGTATTTTTTTAGCATATATATGTTTTTAATTATGTATATCTTTAGCATATATTAGGGAAGTATGTATTTTTTTTAAATATGTATGTTTTTAATGTATATTATTATGTATATATTTTTAAAAATATGTATGTTTTTATTATATACGTGTATATATTTATCATTTATTAGCATATATCTTTATGTATTTATATTTTTAATATATATATTTCTTAATGTATGTATGTTTTTAGTGTAATTTTATTGAATGTTTACTTTATTGCAATTATATACTTTTATATATTATACATACATACATATATATATACATATATATATATATATATATATATATATATATATATATATATATATATATATGTATATATGTATATATTTAGCATATATTAGGGATGTATGTATTTTTTAAACATATGAATGTTTTTAATATATGTATATTTTTAACATATGTTTTTAATGTATGTATTTTTTAGCATATGTATGTTTTTAATAAATGTATGTTTTTAATATATGTATATTTTTAATTATTTAGAGATATTTAGCATATATTAGAGGTGTATTTATTTTTTAAACTTATGTATGTTTTTATTGTATATTATTATGTATATATTTTTTAAAATATGTATGTTTTTAATTTATGTAAATATTTTGCATTTGTTAGCATATATATTTATGTATGTATACTTGTAATATATGTAAATTTTTATGTATGTATTTTTTAATGTATTTATGTTTTTAACATATGTATGTTTTTAATGTATGTATGTTTTTAACGTATGTATTTATTTAACTTAAGTATATTTTTAATGTATTTTTTGTATGTATATTTTAAATACATATGTACATTCACACATATATATATATATATATATATATATATATATATATATATGTATGCATGTCATCATCATCATATTCAGATGAACTACAAGAATATCATGTTGTAGCCTGTTTGTGAGTTAACCACATTATTTTGCACTATTTGTATTGGTCTTGAGCAACTCTGTTCAGTTAACTCATAATTTTGTTCTGAATTTATAATCCTATCATAATTGGTTGTCGATCTGTGTTCTTTACTAACTCCATATTATTATTCTCGTTCACATCAGTGTTTCCCAGTTTATTCCTCAACGTTTCCTGGTATTTTACTTAATTCGCTGCTACATTTTGTATGTCCAGCTGTGTTTACATTTTTACAAGACTCTTTCTTTCTGTTTTACTATTTATTTGTGTTTTGCCTCTCAGCAATCTGCAATCGGTATCTATGTTAAAATTGTTAATAACACTGACATCTTATACCGCGTCTTTTATATCTGTTAGTAGAAAGTCAATTTCATTTCAGACTTTGCCATTTCATGATTCCAGTGTCCATTTTCTCAATTGTACTTTTTTGACAAACGAATTCTTTTTTTATAGTACATTTTTATGTATATATATATATATATATATATATATATATATATATATATATATATATATATATATCTTTAACATATTTATGTTTATAACATATGTATGTTTTTAAAGTATGTATATTTTTAATATATATATGTTTTTAACATATGTATGATTTTAATGTATATTTTATGCATGTATGTTTTAACATAAGCATTTTTTTATGTATACACATTTTTAATATATGTATATTTTAATGTATATATTTATGTTTGAATATTTTTGATGTATGTATGATTTTAATGTTTGTGTATATTTGGCATTCATTAGGTATATATGTATGTCTTAAATGTATGTATGTTTTTAATGTATGTATTTTATTAATGTATGTATTTTATTAATGTATGTATTTTTTAACGTATGCATGTTTTTAATTTATGTATATTTTTAACATATGTTTTTTACATATTTATTTTTGTAATGTATGTATTTTTTTAGCATATGTATGTTTTTAATTATGTATATATTAGGAAAGTGTGTATGTTTTTTAAATATGTATGTTTTTAATGTATATTATAATGTATATATTTTTAAAAATAAGTATGTTTTTATTATATATATGTATATATTTATCATTTATTAGCATATATCTTTATGTATGTATATTTTTAATATATATATTTTTTAATGTATGTATGTTTTTAGTGTAATTTTATTGTATGTATACTTTATTGCAATTATGTACTTTTATATATATATATATATATATATATATATATATATATATATATATTTAGCATATATTAGGGATGTATGTATTTTTTAAACATATGCATGTTTTTAATATATGTATATTTTTAACATGTTTTTAATGTATGTATTTTTTAGCATATGTATGTGTTTAATATATGTATATTTTTAATTATTTAGAGATATTTAGCATATATTAGGGATGTATTTATTTTTTAAACTTATATATGTTTTTATTGTATATTATTACGTATATATTTTTTAAAATATGTATGTTTTTAATGTAGGTAAATATTTTGCATTTGTGAGCATATATATTTATGTATGTATACTTGTAATATATGTAAATTTTTATGTATGTATTTTTTAATGTATTTATGTTTTTAACATATGTTTTTTTTTAATGTATGTATGTTTTTAACATATGTATTTATTTAACTTAAGTATATTTTTAATGTATTTTTTGTATGTATATTTTAAATACATATGTACATTTACATATATATATATATATATATATATATATATATATCCATGTCATCATCATCATATTCAGATGAACTACAAGAATATCATGTTGTAGCCTGTTTGTGAGTTAACCACATTATTTTGCACTATTTCTATTGGTCTTGAGCAACTCTGTTCAGTTAACTCATAATTTTGTTCTGAATTTATAATCCTATCGTAATTGGTTGTTGATCTGTTATCTTTATTAACTCCATATTATTATTCTCGTTCACTTCAGTGTTTCCCAGTTTATTCCTCAACATTTCCTGGTATTTTACTTAATTCACTGCTACATTTTGTATGTCCAGCTGTGTTTACATTTTTACAAGACTGTTTCTTTCTGTTTTACTATTTATTTGTGTTTTGCCTCTCAGCAATCTGCAATTGGTATCTATGTTAAAATTGTTAATAACACTGACATCTTATACCGCGTCTTTTATATCTGTTAGTAGAAAGTCAATTTCATTTCTGACTTTGCCATTTCATGATTCCAGTGTCCATTTTCTCAATTGTACTTTTTTGACAAACGAATTCTTTCTTTATAGTACATTTTTATGTATGTATATATATATATATATATATATATATATATATTTTTAACATATTTATGTTTATAACATATGTATGTTTTTAAAATATGTATATTTTTAATATATATATGTTTTTAACATATGTATGATTTTAATGTATATGTTACGTATGTATGTTTTAACATAAGCATTTTTTTATGTATACACATATTTAATATATATGTATATTTTAATGTATATATTTATGTTTGAATATTTTTAATTTATGTATGATTTTAATATATGTGTATATTTGGCATTCATTAGGTATATATGTATTTCTTAAATGTATGTATGTTTTTAATGTATGTATTTTTTAACGTATGCATGTTTTTAATTTATGTATATTTCTAACATATGTTTTTTACATATTTATTTTTGTAATGTATGTATTTTTTAGCATATATATGTTTTTAATTATGTATATCTTTAGCATATATTAGGGAAGTATGTATTTTTTTTAAATATGTATGTTTTTAATGTATATTATTATGTATATATTTTTAAAAATATGTATGTTTTTATTATATACGTGTATATATTTATCATTTATTAGCATATATCTTTATGTATTTATATTTTTAATATATATATTTCTTAATGTATGTATGTTTTTAGTGTAATTTTATTTTATGTATACTTTATTGCAATTATATACTTATATATATATATATATATATATATATATATATATATATATATATATATATATATATATATATATATATATATATATATGCATATATATTTAGCATATATTAGGGATGTATGTATTTTTTAAACATATGCATGTTTTTAATATATGTATATTTTTAACATATGTTTTTAATGTATGTATTTTTTAGCATATGTATGTGTTTAATATATGTATATTTTTAATTATTTAGAGATATTTAGCATATATTAGGGATGTATTTATTTTTTAAACTTATGTATGTTTTTATTGTATATTATTATGTATATATTTTTTAAAATATGTATGTTTTTAATGTATGTAAATATTTTGCATTTGTTAGCATATATATTTATGTATGTATACTTGTAATATATGTAAATTTTTATGTATGTATTTTTTAATGTATTTATGTTTTTAACATATGTATGTTTTTAATGTATGTATGTTTTTAACGTATGTATTTATTTGACTTAAGTATATTTTTAATGTATTTTTTGTATGTATATTTTAAATACATATGTACATTTACATATATATATATATCTATATATGTATGCATGTCATCATCATCATATTCAGATGAACTACAAGAATATCATGTTGTAGCCTGTTTGTGAGTTAACCACATTATTTTGCACTATTTCTATTGGTCTTGAGCAACTCTGTTCAGTTAACTCATAATTTTGTTCCGAATTTATAATCCTATCATAATTGGTTGTCGATCTGTGTTGTTTATTAACTCCATATTATTATTCTCGTTCACATCAGTGTTTCCCAGTTTATTCCTCAACGTTTCCTGGTATTTTACTTAATTCGCTGCTACATTTTGTATGTCTAGGGGTGTTTACATTTTTACGATCCTCTTTCTTTCCATTTTAATATTTATTTGTGTTTTGCCTCGTAGCAATCTGTTATCGCTTGTTAAAATTGTTAATAACATTGCCATCTTTTACTGTGTCTTTTTTATCCATTAGGAGAAAGTCAATTTCATTTCTGACTTTGATATTTGGTGATTCTCATGTTCATTTGCTCGCTTAGCTTTTTTTGAAGATCGGGTTCATTATTAACATGTTCGAATCCTGTGCAAACTTTATTAATCTTTCGTCTCATTCGTTTCAGCTAACAACTCCATTCTCTCCCATTACTACTTCTTTTAAATACTTCTTCCCTATTTTGCCATTGGAGTCACCTAAAATGTAGGTATTTTGGGTATTTTTTCGATTCAATTCTCTACTTATATCAAAGTAGAATTTCTCAAAGTCCTCATCTGAATGACTGTAAATTGGGACATATATGTTTATATTTTGTAAATTATATCTACTTGATATTGATAGTATAAAGTTAATTACTCTATTCGATGAAACCAACTCCACCCGTTCTACCCGATGTTGTTCCTTTAAAGAAGCATAAGTTGTCCGTTCGATGTTTTACCAGTTCTTCACTTTTCCTTGTGCTTTCACACAGTCCTATTGAATATTACATTATAAATTAATTGATATTTAATACTTTTACGTTTAATACGATTAATTTTATCAGTAATATGTGTAATATCGTCTGACGATGACACCTTTATCAGTTGTTGCATTTGGTTTTAATTAAATTATAATTATGGTTTTGTTTGATAAAATTACTATAAATACACACGCATATATCATCTATATATATATATATATATATATATATATATATATATATATATATATATATATATATAATATATTCATGATATTTCCTTTAAACTAAATGCTGAACATTTACATTGTTTGTATATGTTTGCACTTATGTGGGTTTTCGGGGCATTTGCTGGAAACGGAAGACAGAAATCGTTATGGCGGTATTATTCGAGAAAACTTCACAAATTCTATTTATCATTTAGCGGTAGTAAACCGGGAGTGACGTTATTCGATTTTTATATTAAGGTAATATTTATGTTATTTAAATTTATTTTGGTAATATAATTTTAATTCAATTGATTTTTTTTAAACGAATACCATCTTGTTTCATACAAGACGATTTATATTTCGCAAATAAAAATTTAAATAATCGTTCCGAATAATAACGAAGGGTTCTACATTTTCAAATAACCAAAAATGAATTCGTATATATTTTACTTATTATTTAATGAAATAGATACGATGATAACTACTAACCTAACCTATATCCCAAATTGCGACCACCCTAGGTTACAATAGTATTATGATTTCGATATTTGAAAACATCTGTATCGATTACCTGATAAGATGCCTTGTTTAACAAGACAAGCGGTATTATTAATCGGCGAACAAGGAGTAGAAAAATCCACTATGATGAAATTGTATGTGAAAAAAATGAATCCCAAACATTTCAGTCGACCTTTTAATTTCTCGTCCGCGAGTACGCCATATCAGTTTCAAGTATGTTCACTTCTATCTTAGCTCGTGTTAGATATTTAGCTTCCTTTGTTTTATTTTGTTTTTTTTTTAACTTGTCATATATTAACGAATGGAAGAAACGAACGATTTTTATAACTGAAAGTGAATTTTTATTATTGTTAAATTAGAATTGTAATTAGAATTTGTGGAGGAAATGTCGGTTTAGTAGAGACTTGATTTTCAAAGGAAAATAATTAAATTGGGGATTGAAGAAAATTTGTACATGAAAGTGATGGGAGGAGAAGAAGAACATGGTATGATGAATGATCAGAATGATAACGCTACCGTCACATTCAGGAGCTTCAGTTTTATTTAGCTCACAAAAGAGAATAGTGTGCTCTCTACTGTTTCCAATAGCTTGTTATGGTTCAGAGTCCTGGGCAATAATAAAAGCGATACATAGAAAACTTGAGGCATTTGAAATGTGTTCGTACAGGCCCCATGTTGAGGATCTCATAGAATGTGTCAATACTACAACAACTTAGGATGGAACATAAAGATAGATTAGTAGCAACTATGAAAAAGATGTTTCCAATCTTTTGCACATATCATGAGACGAAACGGGTTAGAGAAGATTATAACACAAGCAGTAATCCCATGGAAGAGAAGCAGAAGAAGTCCGCAGACTAGTTTTATAGATCGCATACAAGAGATGACGAGGATGTCAATGCGACAGCTAATGGACAATATACAGGATCGGAATAAATGGTAGGATTTAATCGCAAAAACTACATGATTGGTTACGACATCTGTAATCAGATTTTTTTTTATATTTGATATACAATTGCAATCTGGCTGATGTAACCAATAAGCAACTGGTATGTGAGTTATGACAGAATGGGAGATACCATTCAACAATGACACTCCGAACTACCTCTCCAATCATTTAAACCGGTGGGGAGATCTACACGTGTGCGATAGTTCAGTCTGTGAGTCCCATTTTCATGATCTAATGATCTAATCTACCGCGAGCTGGTTAGAGTGACTCTCTAATCTGTGCAAGTAATGTCTATTGCAATCCCGAACTACTTCGTGCACATTTGGTATTTTTAGGTCTTTATGCAAATTTTTATTTCGTATATACTAGGGTGCACGGGCTATATTAACCTAACTATTTTTGATTGAGATCGCTGCACCATTTTGATGTTTGATATTAGATTGATATGCCATATGTCCACACGGGCGTAATAATTGCCCTGTAAAGCAATAATTTCGATTTTAGAGATAATTCGGACGTTTTGCGCCGGAGCCAGTACATGTCCCGCAGTTTATTTCTTTAACTTTTATCCTGATGTGTTCCTTCCAGGTCAAGCGGCGATCAAGCCACATATCCAGGTATCAGACTTTATTTTCTTGTGGGATCGTACCATTAAGATCAACAGGAGGGCATGTGTTCTGCCTAGTTGTAAATGTAATATGTACTGACTTGGATGGGTTAATTTTTGACTCTCCATTGTCGCGCCAAGATGCCCAAGTCGTTTAAACCGCGCTGTAATTTTTCTGACGCCGCTACCGGATCATTATTTCCCGCGAATAATGCTGTATCATCAGCAAATTCCGTCATCTCCACATTTGTATTTACGGGGAGGTCGAACATATATATATATGGGAAAAATAATTTACCCCAAAATAGAACCATGCAGAACTCCAGATTTTGAGAGGATAAAAATTTGATATTTAACTTGAAAAAATCTATCTGATAGGTGTGAGGACAGTAGTGTGTAGTATAGATGCGGCAGGGTGCGTTTTATTTTTGAAAGTAACCTTTCATGCCACACATGATCGAAGGTCAGACTGATATCCAGAAAGGCTGTAATCAGATAACCAAGAGAAGTAGAATAAGATACAAATGTATAGATCCGCCCCTTATTTCAGACACGCCTATATATACGCCCTTATTTTAGCCACGCCCTAACGCTATATAGTATACATGTTATGTATATATCCGCCCTTTATTTCAGGCACGCCCCTAACACAGTATAGTAAACTAATAACGTATATATTCACCCATTATTTCAGCCACGCCCCTAACCCAATATAATATACATATAACGTATATATCCGCCCATTATTTTGGCCACATCCCTAATGCAATATAGTATACGTGTATTATATATTATAAGTGTGTATATCCGTCTATTAAAAACTTTAAATTATTGTAGATATAGTATTGAAAGCCGTGAGCCATGTTATGTGTTATGTTTCCTGTTCATCTTATATACGTATCGTTTCTTAATAATTATTTGTCACTCGATAAAGTTATCTATCCACGGGGAACCTGCAGACCGGTGAGATAAAACCTTGTTATTTATCTTATCTACATAATAACTATTTATACTTTTTTCGTTATTATAAAATTTAATACTTACATATATCTGTTCTGCTTAATACATATTACAATACGCATATATATAATCAGACTAACACGAATAAACACATATACACACCATCTCGGGCGTTAGTTGCTGTGGTCGCTCATGGCAACGACAGCGACTACGTCTACTTACACACCATCATTGTCTAATATGTATACACAAATACAGCCATCATCGACGATACAACATAATACCATACCACATACGACACAAGTACTACAAGCGCCACAGTTTATTCCTCCTCAGGCCACGACTTGCGTATCTCTGGGTAATACACCTATACCACAACAAATTTGTCTTTTATCTGCCCAATCTGATAATGTAAATCATATTAATCTCTACTCAATTCCCAATAATAATGATTATACAACATCTGCTTTAGCGTACGAACAAGCTGGTTCTTCTGCTGACCATACAATGCATGACATAGAAAGCGCGTATCCTGAAAATGAGATCGAAATGGACTCGAATGATTGGCAAATACCAAAAAAGAATTGTTCCCCAACTACCTGAGTATCAAGGTTCAAAAAAGGGAAATCGTTTTAGTCCTTTATATAGTGAAGAAAGTGTGGGTAACGATGATAGTAATCCTTCCCCTACTTCATTTCCAACTCCTTCACCCTTGTTTGTTCATGATGTTACAAATTTCCCTTCCATGATGAAGAAAATAGCTGCAATCTTAGGTACTCACAAGTTTACAGCGAAAACTCAAACACGGTCAAAGTGAATACTAAAAAAAGCGACGACTATCGGAAACTCGTCACTACATTTAAAAGTGAAGACGTAAATTTTCACACGTACCAACTTAAACAAGAAAGGGCATATAAAATTTTTATAAGACATCTACACCATTCTTTCACGCAGGATGAAATAAAAAATGCGCTTAAAGAAAAAGGTTTTATTGTTCGAAACGTGTTAAACGTTAGACACAAAATCACGAAAGAACCCTTCCTTTGCATTTTTTAGATCTCGAACCTACTGAAAATATTAAAGATGTTATCAATCTAAACTATCTATTATATTCAAAAAAAGTCCCGCACCCCAAAAAAATCATACCACAATGTCTACGATGTCAATCTCGGAGACATACGCAGTCATTCTGTAATCGCCCATTTAGGTGCGTGAAATGCGGACAAAATCATAGTTCAGCTGAGTGTAGAAAAGACCCTAACACATTACCTAAATGTGCGTTGTGCGAAAAGGATCACTCTTCAAACTATAAAGGTTGCGCTGTTTATCAAAAACTTTATGAAAAAAAGTACAAAACTGATATTAAAATTTTCAATGGTAACTTATACCAAAATAAATCCCAAACCACGGATATAACTATTTCAGGTAATAGAAGTCAACACGCCAATTATGCAGCAGCTGTGGTAAATAATGTCAGTCGCGTAGAGCATTTCGCTAATGCCGGGGTTGGTATACCTTAGTCGAAAATAACACGGTTACAAATGATACTAGTGAAAATAGCAAATCTCAATATAATCACTCAGATTTAGCAAGTACATTAACAAACTTTTTAAATGAATTTAAATCTATGTTCCATCAGCTAATTCAACAAAATACACTTGTATTAAATCTGCTAACTGCTCTAACAAATAAACTTATTAAATAATGATTTCATCTTTAAGAATAGCAACTTGGAACGCAAATGGCGCCCTACAAAATAAAATAAAAATCGAAACATTTTTAAAACTCGAGCACATTACTTGCTGAAACTCACTTTACAGATAAATCTTATTTTCACATATCAGGCTATACAATTATGCTAGTTGCCTGCATTTCTTTGCTAGTTAATTTGGTTAATTCGTAATGCTTAATATTTCCTTTAATTATGATTGTTAACATATATTCGACAAATAGATCAGATGGCAAGGTTTATGGTGGTACTACAATCATAATTAAAGGAAATATTAAGCATTACGAATTAACCAAATTAACTAGCAAAGAAATGCAGGCAACTAGCATAATTGTATTCTCATTAAACGGCAAAATTGCGATGTCTGCTATTTATTGTACCCCGAATCAAAAATTTTCAGAACAAAAATTAATTAAATACTTTGATAGTTTAGGCCATAGGTTCATAACTGGCGGTGACTGGAATGCGAAGAGTGTGAGATGGGGGCCAAGGTTTACAAATGCAGAGGTAGCTTACTGAACAAAATAAAACTTTTAGGATGTGCTGCTACAGGTGAGCCAACGTATTGGCCAACCGATAGAAACAAAAAACCAGATGCGCTCGATTTTTTCATTATTAAAGGTATCTCTATGCTCAATATTGAGGCTAAAACATCTTTTGATCTTCAGATCATAGCTCTATAATTCTTACGGTAAGTACTGTTGTAATAAGGAAAGAAAGCCCTCCCAACCTGCATAATAAACACACCAACTGGAATGAATTCCGGGAAGCTGTAGATAGAGATTTAAAATTAAAACTACAATTGAAAAATGAAAGAGATATAGACTGTAACAACCATGCTTGTTACATTATTAGTATTAGTGAGGGATTAAAGTTGATAAGTTAGAATGAGAATTAAAATTTATATTTAGAAGTTTAAATTAAATAATATGTATGTAAATGATGAGAAAAAGAAATAGTATATATATATATATATACGTATATGTGTACATACAACCGGTCGGCGTCGCGAACGTGACTTTCCCAAAGAAAAGATAGTAAAAAGGAAATATAAAAAAGAAATAGAATGGAACTAGATTGATATAGGTATAGATATATGTATTGTGGAAAGAACACTGGCGCCAGTAAGATTAGAATTGTAAAAGATTCATCAAAGTTAGTATAGAAAAAATACTGAAAGGTTATATATATAATAAATCAAGAATTGACATGGCAAGAGCAGACAAAAAGAGTAAATATACCTCATAAAATGGGCTCAGTCGGTATTTTGGTCAAAGACTAAAAGAAACAGCTCCGAATTTTCTGATTGGCTAGCCCAAAAGAGAAATCGGAGGGTTCCGCCGAAAACAGTCAATTTAGGAATTTCTGATATCTATAGAATTCCTAGAAAGCAAGTATGTGGAGTATATGTGTATATGTATATGTATTTATATGTATATCGTACGGGTCGTTACAAGATATAGCGATACAGTATCTTACTGAAACTATTCAAAGCATAGCGTGGAAATCTTCACCCCAAAATAAAACTTATCGAAAAAGTATATAACTTACCGCGTCACATTCTGGCTCTAGTTAAAGAAAAGAGAAACATTCGGGAAAAGTGGCACATAACTAGAAACCCAGTCTACAATTTTTTATTAAACAAAAAATCAAAAGAACTTAAATCATTAATTAGGAAATTAAAAATGAATCTCTACAGCACTATTTACAAGAATTATCTCCCTTGAAAACTTCCGACTATAGCCTGTGGAAAGCAATTCGAAGTCGTAATAGGCCAATACAACCTTTTCCACCGATTAGAAATCCCGATGGAACATGGGCTAGGGATGGTAGAGAGAAGGCTGAAGTGTTTGCCAAACATTTTTCTGAAGTTTTTAAACCAAACTCTGAAACTGACAATTCTGAAAATATAATGACATTTTTAAGTGCTCCTTTTCAAATGAGTCACCCTATTGCGCCAATGTCCCCAGGAGAAATAAAATGTATATTAAAAAAATTAAACAATAAAAAAAGCCCGGGCTTCGATTTAATAACCGAAAAATTATTATCAGAATTTCCCGCCAAAGCGATACTATTTATTAATATTTTTAACGCAGTATTTCGCCTGCACTATTTTTCTCTGTCATGGAAACTGGCGCAAATAGTTGTAATACCTAAATCGGATAAGGCACCGGACTTGGTCACGTCATATAGACCGATATCCTTATTACCTATCTTGTCAAAAG
Organism: Coronaproctus castanopsis; assembly: GCA_032883995.1. Lineage (NCBI taxonomy): Eukaryota > Metazoa > Arthropoda > Insecta > Hemiptera > Monophlebidae > Coronaproctus > Coronaproctus castanopsis. The sequence continues at coordinate 29,592 of JAOQIE010000016.1, forward strand.
TGCTTGAAAAAATCATATTAAAGCGGTTAAATCCTATCCTAGAATCGGAGAATATTATTCCCGATCATCAGTTTGGATTCCGCAAGAAGCAATCGACTATCGAACAGGTGCACCGAATTGTACATACGATACAAGAATGCTTTGATGCCAAGCAAGTATGTCTCGGTGTGTTCCTAGATGTCAGGCAAGCCTTTGATAAGGTATGGTGGGCTATTATATAAACTTAAAAAAATTCTTCCTCATCCGTGCTTCCTTCTCCTTAAATCGTACCCTTGAGGATCGTAGATGCCAAGTAAAATTCGAAGACGAATACTCCACTATCTATAATGTTTTCGCTGGCATGCCTCAAGGGTGTTTTGGGTCCGGTGCTTTATCTATTGTTCACGGCTGATTTTCCAGTTAATGACGATGTTATAATTGCCACGTTTGCGGACGATACAGCCATTTTAGCTGTGGCCAAAGAGCAAAACCTAGTCCACGAAACTCTGCAGCGGTCTTTAATAAAAATCGAAAGTCTGGTTGAGACGTTGGCGTATTGCAGTTAACGAAAGTAAGTGCACGCAGGTCACATTTTTTTTTTTTTAATTTTTCCCATCACAACCGACCAATCTTTTTTTTTTCTTTTTTTTAATGATTTATAATACTGCGAGCTGTCCACCAAGGACATTTAGCAGTACGTTTAAGAGAATTGAGCATGAGGGGACAGGTATCCAGCGATACCTACCCGATTACGATGACCCTAAACGAGATCCTGCGTTTTCTGACGTTTTAGTCTCCTTATGTCACCGGTGGTATCAAGCAATCCCCTAGCAAAAGTATTCGGGTGGCTATCAAGTCTTCTTGCGTGTCTTTTAGCGTGAACTTTTATGACCTCGGCCACATAATCTATACGTAAATCTCGATGCAACGTTAGATTTGTTACATACCAGGGTGCTTTGGTTATCATCCGAAGAATTTTATTTTGTTTCGTTTGTATTATTTTCAGGTTTGATGGTCTAGCACAACCCCAAAGTTGCACCCCATAGGTCCAGACAGGCCTTAGAACCACCGTATATATTAAACGTTTATTATCTGTCGTTAGTACACTGTTTCTCCCTATCAGCCAGTACATTTTTTTAACACGAGTATCTAATTCTTTTTTCTTCATCTGTATGTGATGTTTCCATGTTAATCGGCTATCCAGGTGTAATCCTAAGTACTTGACCGTTGATCGCACTGACAGATCGGTGCTATTAATCCTGACGGGTGGGGGTGTAACTTTTCTGTTGGTAAAATGGATCACCTGGTAACCGTGTTTCAGCCAAACATAACGGCTAGCACGGACAGGGAAATATACGACTATATAAATAGTCCATATGAATCATCTTCTTCGATTAAGTTAGCCTCACCTTCTGAGGTGAAATGTTTACTTAAAACGTTGAAAAAGAAGAAAAGTCCGGGTTTCGACTTAATAAGCGCTGAATTATTGAATGAACTTCCGCGAAAAGCTATAGTATTACTGACTTATATATGTAATGCAATATTTCGCGTACAATATTTTCCAGTACAGTGGAAATTCGCGCAAATTATAATGATTCCGAAACCTTGCAAAGATCCGTATTCTGTTTCATCTTATCGTCCGATCTCTTTGTTGCCTGTTTTGTCGAAGGTAGTAGAAAAATTAATATTAAAAAGATTACAGCCTTACATACAATCCAATGATATAATTCCGCAACATCAATTCGGTTTTATAAAACACCATTCCACCACTGATCAATTACATAGGGTGGTTAGTATAATTGAAAATAGCTTAGAAACCAAAAAAGTATGTACCGCGGCATTTCTCGATGTTCAACAAGCTTTTGATAAGGTTTGGCACGATGGTCTATTATATAAACTGAAATGTCTATTGCCGAAAAAATTTTACCTGTTGTTGAAATCATACATAGAAAATCGCCACTTTCAAGTGCGTTATAAACATACCTATTCAGAAATACATCCTCTTTTAGCAGGCGTTCCCCAAGGTTCTGTGCTGGGCCCCACGCTGTACTTGTTATACACGGCTGATTTCCCTACAATGGAAAATATACAGCTGGCTACATTTGCGGATGACACTGCACTGCTCTCAACACACACGGATCCGAAGATAGCTAGCAGTAACCTACAGAAAGCTCTTACTAAGGCGGAGATATGGTTTAAAAAATGGAAAATTGGAATTAATGAAAACAATACCGACCAATCTTAGAGGTCATTTAGTGATTGACTTAATAAGATGAATGATATTTTGTGGAAGGGCAGTACTCAGCAGTACTCCCCTCTAAACCTATGCTGGTTGGACAAAGTCTAGAGGCTTACTTCGCCACAGCCTGCGTATTTCACCGGAATCATTCAGCAAATCAGTAGCAAGTGGATTCGTGTGAACGCTAATTCGTGCAACATGTTTGTTTGCTTGTCTTTTTATTTCATCCTCCACAAACATAACGTTTAAGTCGTTATGGAGGGTAAGATTTGAGACGTACCAGGGAGCTGCAGTAATAGTTCTTAATACCCTATTGTGATATCGTTGTATTTTCTGTAAGTTAGATGTTTTGGCGCAGCCCCATAGTTGTATACCGTATACCCAGATCGGCCTTAGGACAATTTTATACAGCAGAGTGTTTTATTTCCCAACGATAACCCTGATTTACTAGTTAGCATCCATGACATAGATCTGGTTTTAAGCCTCAAATGCTCGATTTTCTTCTGTATGTGGGTAGCCCAAGTCAACTAGTATCCAAATGCATGCCCAAATATTTTACACTATTGATATTTGGAATGACAATGTTGTTTATTTTGATTGGCAGGCGTTCAATCTTTCGATTTGTAAAAGAAATATGCGCTGATTTAGTTTCATTGACTACAACGCGCCATCGTTTTAGCCAAGTCTCTAGATGCCCGAGTGACTCCTGCAGTTTTTTTGTGGCTGTGTTTTCACTCTTATCCACAGCTAGGATTGCTGCGTCATCGGCGTACAATGCTACTTCTGCATTACTAGGCTTCGGGAAGTCGGACGTGTAAATTAAGTAGAGGACGGTATTCATCAGCTATTTTCACTCGAAAGTATCTCTTGTATGTACGATTTAAGTAGTAGAAAGGGTGAGGAAGCAGGAGTTTAAGCTTGTACAACAGTCCCTGGTGCCACACGCGATCAAAAGCTTGCTTAACATCCAGAAATGCAGCTGTACAGATATTCTTGTTTTCCAAACTATTTTCAATAATCTTTGTTAATCGGTGAACCTGTTCTACAGTGTTGTGACGCTTACGAAAACCAAATTGAAAATTCGGAATTATTGAATTCATAGATAATATTGGGAATAATCGTTTTAAAATTAGTTTTTCTAGAACCTTTGAAAGAACAGGAAGCAGCGAAATAGGCCTGTATGACGAAACCAATTCAGACTATTTACCAGGCTTTGGTACAACAATTATTTGAGAAAACTTCCAACTCAAGGGAAAATATTGGTTACGTACGACAGCGTTATATATTTGTGTTATGAGTACAATGCTTTTACGTGGCAACTCATTTAAAAGCTCTGCTGTGATTAAGTCAAATCCGGGACACGTTTTCCGTTTCATGTTTTTAATAAGTTGCTGAATCCCATTTGGGGTAACCGGTGTTATAGGTGGATTCATTTGCAGTGGTTTTTCTAGGTATTCAAGGATATCTGTGGAGTCACTAACTTGGGCATTCGGTGTGAATACATCGCAGAAATAATTTGCAAAGAGCGCTGCTTTATCGAAGTTAGTACGAGCCCAACTACCGTCGAGTTTTTCTATCGTAGGAATATTGAAAACGTTTGGTCGCTCTCCATAGTGAGTGATCATCTTGTTTGGTCGGCGATAATTTCGATAGAAATGTTGTAAGCATTGCATTTTTATTTTCATGTAATACTTTACGCAGTTGCTTTATTTTTCCATTCAGTTGCGTTTTAATAGCCGGATTTCTCGTTGTGTTCCAAGCGTTTCGTAATTTTCTCTTTTCGCGTATTAGTGTCAGTATATGTTTTGGAACATTATTAAACCCCTTTGGTGGCTTTACAGTGGTAGTGGCTAGCCACGCAGCATTTTGTATAATTTCTGTTGGGTTTTGTACCGCTTTATCAATATCGAAATTTTTTCTATTCTCGCGTTCATCATTAATAGTATCTTTAACGTTTGTCTCATTAAACTTATTATTCTGTATTGTGTACACGTCTGTACCTGTCCTTTTTTACTTGCTTGAAAATGAAGGTAAAGTCGAAAAGCTTTGCATAAATCAAATAAATTTTATAGTGATTAACATTGTTTTTATTTTGTTTTGTTAACAGACCCTTGTGGTACTCCCATTACCTTTTTTTAGAGTGCATACCAAATTCGTGCAATGTGGATCTATTATCAAAGTATTGGTTTATACTATTGAGCATGCTGTAGTCTAATGTTAAATCTTTTAATAAAAGTTTTTTCTATGACACGGGAATAGGCTGTGGAATTTTTTAATGAATACATTGGATATTTTTTCTATGCATGAAGCCACTTTAATTTTCAAATGTGTAATTATTTCGTCAATTTCGTCATTGCTAATTACAATTTTAATTCTAGGGTGGTAGGTTTGAACTATAAAAGTGTTTACGTCTAGGAATAGATGTGTCGGTGTTAAAGTCACGGACGAACATAATCGTAGGGCGTGAGTAGACACTTAACGGACGTGATGATGAAAATTAAGAAGCTGAACTGTTGAGAATAATGAAGTGTAACTTACGAGTAATGTACCATTACAAGAATTGTACTTTTTCATACGAGCATAAAAAGCGCATTGACTACGATTTAGTACAAAACTCATACTTCATTTGCAACAAGGGTATAATAATATTAATAATATAAAATTTCAGTTAAAAGTAAACTGCAATTTTTAGTATTTGTTAATTCGGAAGGTAGTTTGCTGCGTGAAATAGATTTTAAATAGGCAGTATAAGCGATCGGGCACGTTCACATTTATTTCGCATACGATATTAGTTCATAGGTATTATTTATATAAACAATTTTTTAACCAAAACACAAACGCATTCGTTTATTGAGAATAATTTATTATATATTAACGAAAGAGTTGAAAGTTGCAAACTGTCGCATTAAAATAAATATGGAATTTTATCAGAGACAAGAAAATATTACTAAAGAGAGGACGATAATGAACCGTTTAAAAATTTGTAACCGTAAAATTATATTATTAATAATAAGAAACGAATAAACAAAATCCTTCGACATTTATATTTAAACATTTCTTACCTTAACTTTCTATATTATAAAAATAATTTTAAAAAAATCAGTTTAGAGTTCGTATTTTATTTGTATTTTTGTATCCATCCACGTTTTATTTAGTGCTTTGATCTCGTCTTGTAGCTAGCAACCCGTCTTTTTTCATCCCCTCTTGTTGCCTGCTATGACGTCATTTGCATTCTTCTTTTATTTAATCCATTCGTAGTTTCTCTTAGGTATTTCCCTTTTTCTTCTTCTTTCTGATTTTACCTCGATTACGATTGTCACAAATGCTTTGCTGTTCAATATGTATCTTAGATGCCTTTCTCGTCTTTCTCATATTGTTTCCATCAATTTCTTTTTTTCATTTATCATTTCCAAAATCTCTAAATTCTTCTTCTTCACCATCCGTGAAATCTTCATCATGCGACGCCATTTTCGCATTTTGAAGCCAAATATTTCTTCAGTTCGTAAACAATTATTTCCTTAATTCCATTTTAATTACATTATTGAATAAATCCCTTCTTTCATGAACGCTTGTTTATTTGTATATAGTCTATATTTGATTCTCATGTAATAACAAAAATTTTTGATCCGTACATATATATATATATTTTTTAATGTGATATTATTTATACTTCATCGGCGATTTTTAATTCGTATAATTGTAATTATAACAGAGCGATAATAATAATAATGTAATAACGTTATCTCGTGTAGGAACTCGAACGTCGTGAAATAAAACAACTACAATGATGCACTGCTGATCATCCGGCGCCATTTTTACAATTTCTTCGTCGAGTACGTAATGTTAATCCGGCCAACGTCAGACCGATAATTGACACTGCTGCGTCGGAGTTAATACAACCGGTTGTTTTATCATAATCCATGCTATGGTAGAATGATTGAAATACGATAAAACGATGGATATTTAATGCTACATTACCTGTTTACATGCTCAACATAATTATTTGGACCAGGTACTATAAATTATTATTTACATATCGATCAATCACAGTGTCAGTCCTGGGACTGGTTTGCCCTTATCATCCAAGTGCTCTCTTTTCTGCTGCCAGACTTTTCAGCTCGATTTAGCTATTGACGTTCGCTTCTTTCCCTAGTATGGTCATCTATATCCGTCTTGGTATTCCTTTTGGTCTATTTTTCCTTCTATACCTTTCAATAAACCATCATGTCTTAATACGTGCCTTATTCGTTTCATTCGTAGTATTCTAATCATTTCCATGCGCGGCATTTCCTTTTGTACTCGGTTAAAAGCTTCTTCATTTCTAATTTTATCAACCCAAGTAATTTTTAGTATCCGCTTCCAGCAACACATTTGTTGAATCTCTTTTATTTACAGTTCATGTTTTCACCGCATACAGTGCTACTGTCCATATATAAGACGAATTGATATGTTTTTGTAATTCTGTAGATTGCGTATTCTACTTACATGTATTTTTCTTTTAAACGCTTCGTTAGTCGTTTCGGTTCTTCGATGGGCCTTTTTGCTACAATGTACCTTTTCTGTTATATGTGCTAAATATTTGACACATCCTACTTGTTCTAGATTTTTTCCATTGATTGATGTATATATATATATGAGTGTGTAAAGTCACTTATTTTAGATATCGAAGAACCCTTCAAGTAAGAATTCGATCAGTTACTACATGAAACCGTACGGTAATTTATTTTGATAAGTCGTACGATAAACATTTTTTTCAGTCCTTTCGAATTAATCGATGTAACCTAAATGTTGCAAAAAAAAAATTAGATATTCACAAGATTAATAGGTTAGTGTAAGTAAGTGGGCATATATGTGACTTCCATATAACAGTACATTCTTACTAAGCTAGGGTAAACAAAGAAATTAGCAAATAAAATCAGAAAGGCGAGGACTAGGAATAAAAATCAGTGCATTAGGAAAGATGGCGATGTTGCAGAAATGTGTTAACAGACGAAAGATGAATAGAAAAGCGCAAAATTTTGCGAACTTATAAACGGGGAGGAATTGAGCGGAAGATGTAATTGAAAGAAAATCTGAAAGAGACTACGAATAACTTACTTTGCTCTTAGTTGCTGTTATATCATTGCGATTGTTTTAAGTTTGCTTACGCAGATGTTACTATAACAATTTCTTTCGGAATCCTTCCCTTCCCAGTCGTGTCCTATTTGTAAATATCGCTTCGCATTACCACAATTTGGTTTTTAAAAGGCCTTCAGCTCACGTTTGTTTTCTTTTGTGGTTTATGAGCTGTGTGTATAAGTTTTTTTTTCCATTATTACGAAATCGTTCATACCTAAAACATGTCCTAGTCCGCATTGCTAATCAGTTAAACTTATTTATCCCGGATATAATCCGTTCATTTTATGTGTAGAACATGCCTTTGTAAACGCTGCTAGAATCATTCCACAGTCTTTATATATCATCCACACAGCTTTCCACGCACAGTTATTTCGAGTCTCCGTTATTCAACATCATTTTATGTGCGTGTAAAAAAATTTTTTGAAGAAAATATTCCATAGATGTTGAGTGTCTTTTAGTAACGCTAAAACGACAAAAACAAAACAATAGCAAATGTGTATATATATATATATATATATGTATGTGTGTGTATGTTTGTTTGAAAAGTATGACTACCAACTACAGGGTGATGTTCAAAGTTCACATTACGAATTTAAGAGAGAGATTACCCCCTGTTGTTTCTGATTCATCAGTATCTCTGATTTATTATCTAACCAATAAGTTTATTTTTTACAAGTCATGCCATCTAATCAGAGGTTACGTCTCATTAACTGATAATCTCAAGTATTAATGTTGCGATTTTTTGAAGTCGTTTGATCAGTTTGTTCGAACGCATCTCGGATTTAAGACTCGTGTCGGAAGTTCGTTTTTCATTGTTCATTGTATTTTTTATTTATTTATTTATTTTTATATACATACATACATACATACATATATATATATATATATATATATATATATATATATATATATATATATATATATATATATATATATGTAAATGTTTATATGTAGAAGTGTTCATCTTTTGTTTTACCATAATTTTTGTACGTTTCACTAACTTGTAATTATTGAAAATAAATTAATTGTTCTGTGCGCGGTACCGATTTGTGTATACCAGGATTTTAGCTTTCTTTGTTTTGGTAAATAACTATTTTTTATGTTCCGGCCCGGATAGAGAATCAAGAAATTCTCCGTGTATATTGTAAAGCACCAGGGATAGTATGCATCCGTGGCTTACTTTTTGTGGAGTAAAATATTTCAGGTAATTTTTTTCCATTTTTATTGTAGCTTCCGTAGAAGTATATAGATTATTTACCAGACCCATAGTGGCAAGCATTTCCCACAACTTTTCTCATTTTAACTTAGTCGATAGCTTTGTTACAGTCAGCGATAGATATGTATATAGTTTTATTATACTTAATGATTTTTCCAGTCAATTGCCTGATGGACAAAATTTGTTCTCTGGTACCTTTCCCACTAACAAATACGGTCCGTTCTCTTGGACATTGGCAGCTTAGATAGTGTTTCTGTCTGTCATTAATTGCCTGTAACATGATTTTATGGTTAACGCTATCGTACTGTAATTTTCTCATTGCATGGTTGAGTCTCTTTTATTGCTATAAAAACAGCTTTCCTCCAATCATATGGCCATATTCGAATTCTTCATTTACATAATGTATAATTTATTTTTACTCCTTCATAGGGAAGTGCTTTAATTATTTTTGCACTAATATCATAATTACCAGCTGACTTATTATTTTTTAGCTTTCTAATTGCATATTTAATTTCTAATATTGGTATATCTAGTTCACGTTTTATTTTACTTTCATCTCGATTTATTTTTCACGTATCCTGTTTATCTGCATATAATGATTAACCGTATTTTCGCCAACGTTTTGCCACTTCGTTGCTGTTTATGACAAATTTAATTTCCCATCCTTGTCATTGATTATCCAGTTCCGTGGTTTGAATACCCTTGTATTATGTAAGTATATTTTTTTTTGTTTAAACGACGTGTATTAAAATATTTCTTTTACATTAATGGTTGGAGGTGTAACTTTGACCAATATAAAAAACCTTAATAATTATGCAAAAATGTTTATATGAAAATATGAAATGAACAATTATGTGTAATACGATATACGGAATACGATATACGAATAAATTGAGATACTTACATTCTTTGTTCATTTTTTCAAACAAGTCAATTAATAAATAACAAACTTTACACAAAGCTGTCAACGTTTCGAATCAGTATATAACGTAGAACATAATTACAAGATGCGGTTGATGTGTTATTACGTACAATAAATAGCAGGTATAGCACAGTGGGTTACCGAAACAACACATTCCACCAATAAGAAAAATAAATGGGACATGGGCCAAAACGGACAACGAAAAAGCAAAAGCTTTTGCAAACCATCTGCAAATTGTGTTTCAACCTTTAAATATGGCACCTAATAATAATTACAATAAACGCATTAATGCATTCCTCAAAGAAAGGATGCCCAATCATAAGATGAAGATACCTCATGTAACGTTAAAAGAAGTAAAAAAAATAATTACGCATAATCTAAGTCCAAACAAAGCTCCCGGATATGACCTAATCACAGGATATGTAATTAAACAGCTACCCGAAAAGGGAATTCTTATGCTTACACAGCTATTTAATGCTGCATTAAGGTTGTCATACTTCCCTGTTCAGTGGAAAGTATCAGAAGTTATACTTATACCAAAGGATGGACAACCACTTAATGAACCCAACTCGTACCGACCGATCAGTCTTCTAACAATTATGTCAAAAATACTAGAAAAAATACTATTGAAACGATTAATGGACATAGTTGAAGAAAAATGTCTTATCCCAGATCACCAATTTGGTTTTCAAAGACAACACTCAACGATAGAGCAAGTCCACAGAGTAGTCAATGCCATCAGCAAAACATTTGAAGAAAAAAGTTGTTGTGCTGCACTGTTCTTGGACATCAGTCAGGCGTTCGATAAGGTGTGGCATACAGGATTATTATATAAACTTAAACAACACTTCCCATACCACCTGTATACTCTCATGAAATCATACCTTCATGAAAGGCACTTCAGAGTGCAAAATGAAGTAGAGGTTACATCGCTTCACAAAATAGAATCGGGTGTGCCACAAGGGAGTGTTCTGAGTCCTGTACTGTACCTCCTGTTTACAGCTGACTTGCCGACCTGTCAAGATACTATCACTACTACATTTGCTGATGATACGGCTGTACTATACTCGACTACTACAACAGAATGTAAAAATGATAGAGAAATGGACAAAAAAATGGCAGATAAGCCTCAATGAAACAAAATCACATTATATACTATTTACAAAATGTAAACATAACGCAAAACCAATTACTGTGAAGGGTAAAGAACTGCAAGCCACCGATTGTGTAAAATACCTAGGAATGCACCTAGATAAAGGGCTAACTTGGAAAAGACATATTTCAATTTCGTAAATACTACTGGCTTGTTGGAAGATGATCATCATTATCTATACAGAATGTTACTATTGTACAAATCATCTTCAAGCCAGTATGGTCGTACGGTATCCAATTATGAGGTACGACATCCAACTCAGATATTTCTAAAATTGAAAGATTTCAATCAAAATCTATACGTATTATGATCAGCGCACCTTGGTACATCAGAAATGATGACATATATAGAGACGTAAAAATGGAAACCGTGAAAGATGTAATTAGAATATACAGTGAAACATATGCACAGCGCCTAAGATCGCATCCGAATCCGCTAGCAACAGGCTTAATTAATGATAACCCTCAACAGACACGTAGATTAAAAAGAAAAATACCATTACATATAATGTTACAATTAAGGTTGAGTCTCATTGGAGAACATCTTACTACTAAACAAATTGATATATATCTTGCCATACATGAAGTTTAATGCTAGCTTTAGCAGATTACTTAAAAAAAAAAAATCTCAATTCATATTCATTTTCAAATGTTCTTAGGGTAGACACTATATCTATCTATATATATGTCTGTATGTATGTATGTATGTAAACAGTTGTGCGTTTAGATTATCTATCTATCTATATATGTATATATGTATGTTTAACTGTTGTTGGTTTAGATGTATGTCAGACGTCAGTAAGATTATATTTATATCATGAATGTTTATGAACACATTAACAATATGTTTTATATTTTACATTATACATAACATGTAAAAATGGTAACGAATGCATATACGGTTATTAGATAAACGTAATTGTGTATATCGTTTTTTTTTTCAAACTTTAAACACTTTTTTATTTTATACTTTATTTTGAATTTTTGAATGTTTATATATAGATGAGATATTTATTTTATTATTTTATAAAATACAACACATAAAAAATAATTTTTTATTAATATTTATATACGTGTATATTTATTATTTTATTTATTTATTTAGAACATATCCCCTTTTCCCATTCCGGGTTTCCGCCGGTTTTACCCGTCGGCAGATACCCTTTACATTTCAATTAACATTATAATCTTAAAAATATAACAATTTGCATGTCGGTTCCATGTTTGATATAAAGTATTATGCGTGTGTATGTGTGATAGTATATTATTGCTAGGGTTCACTTTGTGTGTGATTATATATTATTGTTGAATGTATGTGTGTGTAATCCATGGGTTGTGTTCTTATAATTAGTGTGTGTCTTGTGTTGTGTAGATACTATACTTGAGTATTTCTGCGGGACGGGCAACCAGCGGAGGGGTGTTCTCGTTTATTAACAAAATTACAATCACACTTATTGAATATGTTAGTACTTATAATAAATAAATACATTTTCCCTTAAATCTAATTAAATTACTTACAAGATTAATTGAATTAAAAAAAAATAATAATAATTTGTTTCTACCCTCCTGTATGTTATACTTAACATCCAACCTCAAACCAAGACTCCATTCCATCTCTATTTGTAATCTTCTTATATATATTTGTAAGACAGTAATTCTGTGGCTAGAGACTTCTACACATAACTCTGTTCTCGTCACTGTTATTTATTTTATTACTTACTCTAATGCGTTTATATTTTCTCTTAACCAAGCTTTCACCTCCTTTTTCCATTTCCCTAGTACTTTCTGTTCGATAATCTCTTGTGGTATTTTATTATATATTACTGGTTTTGTCCCTCTTTTCCTACGTTTTTCCTTGTATGTTTTCATCGTTCTAGTGTTATAATGTTTTTGCTCGTCCCTCTCTAACTGTTTATTACTGTTTTTAAATGCTAACAATATTCGATAATAAAACAACATTTTTGGGAGTAGTGTATCTGTTTTTTGTAAAAGATCCCTTATTGCATATCTTTCATTTTTCCTAACATTACATATTAACTTCAGACATCTTTTTTGTAGATGATTTAGTGTCACTATTTTACTCTTATCTGCTTGTCCCCATATTGAGATTCCGTATTCTAGGCGCGATTGCCATACTGCATTATAAATTACTTGTATCATACGACCGGTAACATGTTGTTTCAATTTATATATTATAGGGACCACATATCTTAATTTCTTAACTAAATACTGAATATGATAGTCCCATCCAAAAAAAGTATCCATCCATATTCCCAAATATTTATGCGTTATTACTCTTTCAACTTGTGGACATTTACATACCTCTTTTCCGTGTATACAGTTTTCACTGTGTATTATGATTATTGGTTCTTCTACACCCACCTTATGTATTCTTCTGATCCACATTAGTTTTGTTTTATTAGTATTTATTTTTAATCCTTTAGCATGTACCCATTTATTTACTTCATTTATATCTCTTTGTAACAATTTTTTGGCCTGTTCCAAATCCCAATGTTGTACTACTAATGCTAAATCATCTGCAAATCCGAAAGCTACGCTATGTTGTAGTACTTCATACATTTTATTCGTATATATTAGGTATAATAGTGGCGATATATTACTACCCTGTGGTACACCAACATTTAACTTAGATTTTTCACTGTATATATTATTGATTTTTACTACATTATACCTATTTGTAAGAAAACTGCGAAACCATTGTAAATATGTGTTTTTAATTCCTATATTTTCTAAATCTTCTATTAATATCTATTAATAGAAGATTTAGAAAATATAGGAATTAAAAACACACATATGTAACTGTGTCGAAAGCTTTAGAAAAGTCTACAAAGAGCACCAAACATTGCTGTTTGGTTCCTACAAAACCATTTACTATGTCTACAAAATCCGTTAAAAGTGTCGTTGTAGACCTATTCTTTTGATATCCATACTGGTTGTTACTAATTACACTGTTATCAAATAAATAATTACTCAGATTTTTTGCTACATGTTTTTCTAATATCTTCCCTAACACTGTACCTACTGTTATGGGCCTGTAATTTTGTATCATTTTGTGATTTCCACTTTTAAAAATTGGCCTTATTACTCCAATTTTCATTTCATTCGGTATTTGTCCTTCTGTCAGAGAATGATTGATCAAATCTCTTATCCTAATCTTGTCATAACCCACTGATTTATTCTCATTTATTTTTCCTATCATCTCTTTGACTTCAATACTAGTTATTTTTGGTACATAAAAGTTACACATCTCACCCACCTGTTCCTTACTATCCTGTGCCTGTAAGTTACAGCAGTGACTGACAACCTGTTCTGCAAAGAAATTCATAATTTTATTTGCTGTTTCCATGTCTTTACCTAAATATTGTTTAATTATTATATCTATGTTATTCCTTTCTTTCCCTCCTATTATAGATCTCGCTATTTGCCACATTTCTTTTGTGTTACTCACGTTAGTCTTCAATATTTTTTCACTGTAATATTGTTGCCTTATATTTTTAAGTATACATTCGCGATTATTAATTTTTTATTTAATTTAGACATATAAAAATAATAACACGCGCGTATAAAAATAACCTTTTATAGCGGTGGGCGTGTCTTAAGTTCAACAGTAACTGCGGTACGACGTCATTTCGACGAATTTGGTTTTATCCTATGCCAAATTCTATACCAAAAATGAATTTCAGGAAAATATTGTTTCCTCGATCTTTTTTTCTTTTCAATAAACGTAAATATATATACATTATATATATTGTAACAACCCGTACGATATATATATATAAATACATACATCTACAGATCGCTAACATATATATATACACATATATACATTTTACGTTATACGCTTAATTATTTGAATATAAATATTAAAGGTACAACGTTACCGACTTTCTGGTTTTTGAGGTATGTCCGGGATGCCATGTGGGTTGGCCCACGACCGTTAATATAATAAAATAAATTATTGAAAAAGAAAAAAAAACGCGGTTTTATTTTATTAAAAATTTATTTTATCTTTTACTTTATTTTTTTTTTTTGGAAAGAAAAACCCGATTAATTATATGTATACAATGTTACACACATATATACATATATACATATAACATTGAGTGTATTATTAAATTAATTATTCTTAAATTATAACCACTTATTTTTTATAATTTAAGACAGCGGAACTTTTCCTTAATACTTAGATGGATGGACTTCGCGATCGAAGTCCCGACGGTCCATCTTTATTTCTTCGAACGCGGTCCGACTTAACGTGACTTATTCTTCGACTTGTTCTTACTCGACTCTAAGAGCTGACTAAATTCAACTGACTAAACTGGCGAACCTGGCGAACTAAACTCTGACAAAACTCGTATTTTTATTACTCTCCAGGACCCCAGAGGCAACACAGGTATCTTATCGTTATTATACTTATTATTTCTTTTACTTTTGACGAAATGCCGGTTTCTTTTAAATTATTGTTTTGATCTTTTCTCTTTTTTACATCTTTATGGTTTTTGTCTATTTTCGACGAAAATAGTTGAACCAAGGAAAAGTTCCATTGTCCCTTATATTTTAAGGTTATATACTTATATATATATATATATATATATATATATATATATATATATATACATATACATAGTCTTATACATAGTTATTAGTACGGCAGCCAGCATCAGGTAACATAACACATATACACATATACTCAACATACTTGCTTTTCTAGGAATTCTATAGATATTAGAAATTTCCTAAATTGACCGTTTTCGACGGAACCCTCCGATTTCTCTTTTGGGCTAGCCAATCAGAAAATTTGGAGCTGTTTCTTTTGGTCTTCGACCAAAATGCCGACTGAATCCATTTTATGCTATATTTACCCTTTTTCTTTTTTGCTCTCGCCATGTCAATTCGTGATTTATTATATATATAACCTTTCGGCATTTTTTATATACTAACTTTGATGAATCTTTTACAATTCTAATCTTACTGGCGCCAGTGTGCTTTCCCCAGTACATATATATCTATACTTATATCACTCTAACTCCATTCTATTTCCTTTTTATTATATTTCTTTTATTATATTTCCTTTGGGAAAGTCACGTTTGCGACGCCGACCGGATGTACGTACACATATACATATACATATACTATTTCTTTTCTCATAATTCACCTTCACATACATATTATTAAATTTAAACTTCCAAATATACATTTTAATTCTAATTTTAATTTATCAACTTTAATCATTCACTAACACAAGTAATGTAACAAGCATGGTTGTTACATATGCCCCGCCGCACTAAATAAAAATTGGATGAGAGGGTCACTGACCCGGACATCCGATTTTTCTTAAATAACTATTTACATAAACCCTTAACAATAATTTCATTTTCGAATCTGTGGTATTAGGATGCATTAATTTTGTGTGTGTAACGTTTTCTCGTAGTTGAGTGGTGATCTGCCGTTTGTGTGGTGTGTTAGATGTGTATCACTGGTTATTGTTATTTGGGTTGTTCTGCAACATTCATTCAAGCCTTACAAAAGAGGAAATCGCGTTAACCGTTTTCTTCTTCCGACCTTGTTTATTACTCATAGCCATAGGTAGCTTATTGAGGCATCCCTTCCATTCAACGATTGCATTGTGATACACAGGTTTTCTTCTTCTTATATACATAGATAGGTTACCTGACTCCTTTACTATTCTTCGTGGTGGTGAACATGCTTTCTTTTTATTTTTATAAATATATATCTTTTCTTCATTCTTCTTCTAATATATTATCACGTATCTTCCTTTCTTGCTCCTTTTTTATAGGCTTCGCCTGATGCACGTAAATTCGTTCCAAGGGTATATGTCCTTTTTTCTGACATATACACCATCACATATTTGAGACTTCTTGTCTCCTTCTTTCACCCTTCTTGGCATCATCTTTTCTTCTTCCAACAGTTACACGCCATTTTCTTCCATCCCATTACGTGATAGTTAATTAATTTTAAATAATTATAAGATGCAATAATCTCGCCTTTTGTAACATGTCCACCGCCCCCGAACAACAGCAACTCCATCGAACTTGTGCTGCAAGCACCATTTGTTCCGTAATTATTATTATTATTTTTAACGTATTCCTTTTATTATTAATTTCTTCGTTTCGTTGACTCCTCTTCTCGCGATACTATCATCCTAACACCCCCCCACACGAACCAGATACACCACTTTCCTACTGGCTATGCTGCTTCCATGCTGCTAACTGCTTATACCGTTGAACATTACTCAGGAACAGCGGTTTGTAATAATAATATATATAAATTGTTTTAATCTAAATTTTACCTTATGTCTTGTTATCGACTTATTCGGTTTAAATTCGCACATGTTCACAAATTACAAAGTTTTTTACATAATAATATACAAAATCTAGTAAATTTTTATGAATAATAATTTTCACTTATATAATTTATACGATCAGAAATTTATATCGTACGAAAATATAGGTAATCATAAATCAAAATCAATACACGTGATATTCTTACATTTATGATGCATACTAATAATCATGATCAAAATTTTTATATATCTCGGCACATATACGCATACCGGCACACATACTTTTACACGTTTTATTTTTTAATTTATTTTTATGTAATAACGCAAACTTATGACTATTCCTCGTACCTTCCAAATTATATATTTATTATTTACATGTATCTATATATACACACATATTTTATAAAACATCTTTACAACTTTTACTTAAATTTTTAATATTTATATCTACTTATCATAACTCCTTGCACCTGCAACAAACCAATAACTAATTAAATTTTATTTATTACTATACATATCCAATTAATCTCGCCCTATGCGATTTTCATGGAAAATTTTGGTTTTGCTTTATCTACTTTAAATATTGCTTTGATCAATTTTTTTTTCGATATCTAAATCTTTCAAAAATATTGTGACAATCGATCTCAATAAATTTTAACAATTTTAAATTCATAATTTCGTCATAATTTGACGACATAAACTTTTACTCTATACACACGTGTTTTTCTGTTGATTGTTTTTCAATCTTACACGTTCCTTCACAGATGTTGATATATATACACATATATATTTCATCTCATTATTTTGTTGTCTTTGTTCAAGATAGACCATATTCTACAATAATTATTTTTATATTATTTATATATACATTTTCATACAAAATTTTACATTATTATTTTTTTTTAATATTCCTAATGCTCGCCCTACCTCCCTTCCTAATTTATATATATTTATATATACTATACTTTCTTATATTTTACAATAATTTGATTTATATATCTATTCACTATAAAAATTTCTCACGTCATGATTTGACAATTCATTAATATTTTACATTGATCTTAAATCTTCCTATTCCTTGCCCTACCTCCCTACCTATTTATATATATTTATATATACTATACTTTCTTATATTTTACTATAATTTGATATATATATATATTCACTATAAAAATTTCTCACGTCATGATTTGACAATTCATTAATATTTTACATTGATCTTAAATCTTCCTATTCCTTGCCCTACCTCCCTTCCTATTTATATATATATAAATGCGTTGCTTATTTATTGAATCGCTTTAGCTGTCGTATGTTGTATCTTCCTATTATGTTGCCATTCTGATCTTTCAGCCTATATGTATTATTGTTAAAGACTTGACAAACGCTATAGGGGCCTGTATATAATTGATCCAATTTTTTCATCAATCCTTTTCCTTTATTAGACAGAGTGTGCTTTTTTAGCATCACTGTATCATTTTCCTTCAGTATCGTAGAATTCTGATGTTTAATCTCTCGTCTATTTCTTTCTTTGGCTATGTTTGATCTCGCCTGTTCTACATCCTCATCATAATTGTATACATCATCGTCGGGAGGAAATATTCCACTCTCACTTAGAATATCCTTGGGTTTTTCACGCAACATTAAATAATGTGGTGCATACTTCGTAACGCCATGAGGTAGTTCATTTAACACTCGTTCTATTTGTTTGACCCGGTTTGGCAATCCTTTGTGATTGTTATGACAGTAGATTCTTAATAAATTTCCTATCTCACGATTGGTTCTTTCCACAGGATTTCCTTGCGGATTATAAGTGGTAGTTCTCATTGGTTTTATACCCCACCTTCGTAACGTGTTTTCCCACGTTTTATTCTGAAATACACTGGCGTTATCGGTTAATAATTTTTCAGGTGTACCCACTTGCTTCGTATATTCTTCAATTTTCGATACTATGTTTTTTGTCGTTGGTGCGCCTATTGTATATAATTTAATATACTTTGTAAATATATCTAATATTCCAATAATATATTGTTTGCGATTGAATTTGGGCAATGGTCCCTTTATATCGACACTTACCATTTCCAATGGTTGCCCAGCTGTTACCCCTTTGAATTCCCCTTTCATACTATGATTCACTGGCTTACACTGAGCACAAACTACACAACGTTTAATTAGTTGCACTATTCTTTTTCTCATTCTTACGAACATACAATTAGTCTTCATTAGATCGAATAAACGATGCGCACCCACATGTCCATATCTCTCATGATATAGCCAGATAATTTTATCTACAATTTTATCGCTTATCCACAGTTTCCATCGGGGGCCACAATCTTCGTTGACGTAATATATATTATTCTGATATCCTCTCATATATCTTTGCATTTTTTTATCCTGTTTTAGTCTGACGCGCAAACTACTAATCTCCATCCTCACTTTCTTTGTTTCTTCAGTCCACCATATCCTTACCTTTTCACTTTCCCTTTTTACTTCTCCCCTAATCTTCTCTATATTCTCCGTTAATTTCCCTTTCAACTTGTTCATAGCCCTTTCTTCCACACCATCCATGGCCTTTTCTACACAATCTTTCACTTTCTCTTCAACATATTCCGCAGCTTTATCTGCTAATCCTTCACTAATATTTACTTCTACTCTTTCCCTAACATTTTTGTACACTTCTTCCTTAACCTCCTCCTGCACCTCTTTCACATTTTCTTCCATTTCGATTGTCAACTCCTTCTTTCGCCCTTCTTTCCATTCCTTCATAAATTCCGCCCACCTTCTTTCACTTTCGTCTCTTTCCCTTTTTCTTTCTTCTCTTTCAAGTTCTTTTTCAATTACATATTTCTTTTCTCTCTCTTCCTCCTTCTTGTCTCGTTCTTCTTTTTTGATCCGCCTCTCTTCCCGTTTTTCTGCAAATTGTTGCATCATCATTCTCATCATATTCATCATCATTATAGCATTTCCTGCTTCGCTACTTTCTCCACATCCTCCACAAAAACCTTTAAATTCTCCCTCCATATTTATTTTGTTTGTATATATTTATATACTTTAAAATTTAAAATTAATAATCTATAATATAATAAAAAAATTTATATATATGTACACATATTTACGTTGAAATATTAAATTGAAATAAATAAAAAAAAAATCTTATTTTCGGATTTCTAATCCAGATGTCGTATACTCGATCCCGTGTAGAAACAATTATAAATAATTGTTCCCCACCAGGGATGCCAATTTATGTAACGACCCGTATGATATATATATATATATAAATATATACATCTACAGATCGCTAACATATATATATATACACATATATACATTTTACGTTATACGCTTAATTATTTGAATATAATTACCGACTTTCTGGTTTTTGAGGTATGTCTGGGATGCCACGTGGGTTGGCCCACGACCGTTAATATAATAAAATAAATTATTGAAAAAGAAAAAAAAAATGCGGTTTTATTTTATTAAAAATTTATTTTATCTTTTACTTTATTTTTTTTTTTTGGAAAGAAAAACCCGATTAATTATATGTATACAATGTTACACACATATATACATATATACATATAACATTGAGTGTATTATTAAATTAATTATTCTTAAATTATAACCACTTATTTTTTATAATTTAAGACAGCGGAACTTTTCCTTAATACTTAGATGGATGGACTTCGCGATCGAAGTCCCGACGGTCCATCTTTATTTCTTCGAACGCGGTCCGACTTAACGTGACTTATTCTTCGACTTGTTCTTACTCGACTCTAAGAGCTGACTAAATTCAACTGACTAAACTGGCGAACCTGGCGAACTAAACTCTGACAAAACTCGTATTTTTATTACTCTCCAGGACCCCAGAGGCAACACAGGTATCTTATCGTTATTATACTTATTATTTCTTTTACTTTTGACGAAATGCCGGTTTCTTTTAAATTATTGTTTTGATCTTTTCTCTTTTTTACATCTTTATGGTTTTTGTCTATTTTCGACGAAAATAGTTGAACCAAGGAAAAGTTCCATTGTCCCTTATATTTTAAGGTTATATACTTATATATATATATATATATATATATATATACATATACATAGTCTTATACATAGTTATTAGTACGGCAGCCAGCATCAGGTAACATAACACATATACACATATACTCAACATACTTGCTTTTCTAGGAATTCTATAGATATTAGAAATTTCCTAAATTGACCGTTTTCGACGGAACGCTCTGATTTCTCTTTTGGGCTAGCCAATCAGAAAATTCGGAGCTGTTTCTTTTGGTCTTCGACCAAAATGCCGACTGAATCCATTTTATGCTATATTTACCTTTTTTATTTTTTGCTCTCGCCATGTCAATTCTTGATTTATTATATATATAACCTTTCGGCATTTTTTATATACTAACTTTGATGAATCTTTTACAATTCTAATCTTACTGGCGCCAGTGTGCTTTCCCCAGTACATATATATCTATACTTATATCACTCTAACTCTATTCTATTTCCTTTTTATTATATTTCTTTTATTATATTTCCTTTGGGAAAGTCACGTTTGCAACGCCGACCGGATGTACGTACACATATACATATACATATACTATTTCTTTTCTCATAATTCACCTTCACGTACATATTATTAAATTTAAACTTCCAAATATACATTTTAATTCTAATTTTAATTTATCAACTTTAATCATTCACTAACACAAGTCATGTAACAAGCATGGTTGTTACAATATATATATATATATATACATTATATATATATATACATTATATATATATATATATACATTATATATATATATATACATTATATATATATATATACATTATATATATATATATATATATATATATATATATATATATATATATATATATATATATATATACATTATATATATACATTATATATATATACATAATTTTTTTTTTAAATTTAAAATATATATATATATTATATATACATAAAAACATTTAAAATATATATATAAATTAACGATATTTTTGTTTTATGTAGACTTCTCACTTGCGGAGGCCATTCAAAGGGCGGGTTTACATTATATAGGGATGGATATTCGCGGATAACTCGGCGAATTTTAGTCGGATTTTGACGAAACTTTTTTTATTTTACTCGTATTGAGCATACCCATCGATAGCCCCCTAGTTACCTCTATTCGATTTATCTTTTTTTTCTTTAATTAAATGCCACGCGTGATCTGTTATCCATATTTTTTTTTGTGTACTTTGTTTGTTTGTTGCACTCTTGTTTAGAAATAGTCTCCACCGACTTCTTTATTCTTTCCTTTAATTGTGTCAATGTTTCTTCTAGATTATTTTGATATTTATAATTATGTATTGGTCAAACTGTTTTTCCATTTCTTAATCTTATTTTGAACGTCTGTGAAGTTCTTTTTGTGCATTTTAAGCGTAGTCGTATATTTACTGATAACAGCCGATGGCCTGATGTGCAATCTGCTTCGGAATAAGTTTTTACATTTAGTATGTTGGATTTCTATCTTGACTTAATAACAACGTAATCTTTTTGTCTTCTATAACGGTCCCAGGTGACTTCAACATATACAGTCGACATATATGATGTTTAAAGCATGCAGCACAGTATTGTATGAGATGTTCCCCTCTATCCTTTTTTTTTTCATAATTCCATGCTTTCCCAGTTTGATGTAGAAATCGTCTATGTCTTGCTCGGGCGCAAACGATGTTGGTGCGTATATCTGAACAATGTTCAGTATAACCGGTTTTGTGTTTATTGTAGTCGTTGAAATCTTTTCATTTATTGGACTATAGTTTAACACAGTTCGCTCACCTGATTTAGATAACTGTTACTTCTCTAGTACTACTTTGCTCATGACCAGCCTTGTACATAGTATGTCCATACTTCCCTTTTGTATACATACCGATTCATTCCAATGTGTTTCACATAGATTAAGTATGTTAATTTTATATCGTTCCATTTCTTTCTGCACTATCGATAATTTACCAGATTGTAGTAAGCCTTGAACATTCGATGTAGCTATTTCAGTTGTTTTCTTATGTTTCTTGTTTAATACCAGTATCATGTTTTCCATCCTGTG
Organism: Coronaproctus castanopsis; assembly: GCA_032883995.1. NCBI lineage: Eukaryota > Metazoa > Arthropoda > Insecta > Hemiptera > Monophlebidae > Coronaproctus > Coronaproctus castanopsis. Next base: position 52,644 of record JAOQIE010000016.1, read on the forward strand.
TCCGGTGTGTAACTACAGCATATTCAGATGAATTGGAAAATATGATGAAAGAACTGGAGAGTGCAGTTAACAATATTGGTTTACAAATAAACCCGAATAAAACCAAATATATTAAATTTATCCAAAATCAGGAAAATGATCACGCGCGCGGTGAAATAAAAATACAAGTAAGAAGTATAGAAGAAACAGACCAATTTACATATTTGGGTAAAGTTTTGACGACCAGAAAACAAGTACTAACGTATGCTGCAGAAACTTGGCCCTTAACGAAAAAAACCATAAGAACATTAAGAAAAACAGAAAGACTGATAGAACGACCTTTTTCAAAATTCTTTCATTTGACATCTTATCTTTCCATGTTATTCTTAAAATTTGTCTGAGCAATCTCATCTTACAAATTTCAAGTTTTTTAATTTGATTGCTTCTGATTGGCCATGTCTCACAACTATACAACAAAGTTGGTAATACCACTGCTCTATAAACATTTAGTTTCGTATTAATATGTAAAATTTTATTCCTAAATACACGTTGTGCCAGCTTGTTGTAGGCGATCATAGCATTGTTTATTCTATATTTGATCTCCTCATCTAGTTTATTATTACCGCTAATTATACTTCCAAGGTATTTGAAGCTTTTGACAATTTTTAACTTCGACTGGTTTATATGAAAATTTTGTTCCGTTCCATTCAATATCATTATTTCTGTTTTATTTGTGTTTATACTTAATCCATAATCCCAATATGTATCATGCAGATAGTTTAGCGCGCGCTGTAATTCTGCAGAACTTTGACTCAGTGTAACACAATCATCAGCATATTGTAAATTTTACAACACAAATATTTCCGTCCTGCTGCTTGTATTGAATTTTTGTAGATTATATAATCCCCCATCAAAACGATATCTTATTTTTATACCTATTTGTTCAATTTTTCGTTTGTATGTTAATAAAATCATTCCCACATAAAGATTAAACAACGACGGTGCAAGCACACACCATTGTCTTACACCAGTTGTTACTAGAAAAGGTTCTGCAAGTTCGGTGTCATAAATTATACCGAGCTTTCCATATCATCATGTAGCTGTTTTATAATTGAAACAAATTTAACACATTTGGAAGCCCAATAAAAAAAAAAAAAAAAAAAAAAAAATTAACACAAATGAAAGAACTCAAAGAAACTATTAAGGATCAACAGAAGGTACGTGCGGCACAATAATGATAACAAACGTGTTTTCATCATTACTACTGCCCATCACACACAATTAATACACTAATTACACACTAATTATTTTACTGTTTTTATTTGTAGGAAAACACCAATCTCAGTGGTAAATTAGTAATCAGATAAATAACTATATTCTTTATCATCTCTATCTATCTATATGCACTAACACATATATATTTATATATACATACATTATTTGCATTTATTCATTAAATAGTTGTTTTAAATAGGAAAAAATTAATCAAATGAAAACGACGAAGCAATAACTACTGTGAGTACTTAATAATTTTTTGTACACTTCTGTTTTATGATATACATTATTTCGATTTACATTATTTTCATACATATTACACTTTTTAACTATTTGAATTTTTTTAATGCAACTTTTATTGCAGGAATCAACAACAGAAATAACGAAGTTGAAACAATTAGTAGCGGAAAAAGAATCGGTAAAATATAAAAAAAACACACAAACCCAAGTAAAATTTTATATATATATATCATCATTTCTCCTAATCCACTAGGTTGATGGGCAACATGGCCTACAGCTAAACAAATAATTTCCTGGCAAGAGCAGCTTCTTTTATCTTCACATAATTCTGTTATTTTACTATGGCGTCCATAAATCGGGTTCTTGATCTTCCTCTTCTTAATTTTACATTTGCTTTTCCTTTTAGTAAGTTTTTTAGTAATTTACAAGCTTTAGTAATAAAGTCGATTACATTTTTCATCAAACTTTTATTTTCGTTATTTAAAACTTATATTCTATTTTAATTATCTCGACACATTCTGTAAAATATTCTGCCATATCCATAACAAAAAATATCAAATATATATTCATAGCACATTTTCACTTATCTTTTTTCAGTCGCATTTTTCTTTAATTTCTCCATAGGCCCAGCGATGCGAAGCTACATAACCTCACGTAGTGCAATCTGATAATCTTCTAATTTACATTTCTATTATCTACTTTATACAACATATCATACATTTCATTCACCATAACATAGCAATTCAAAATTAATTTATATAAAACACATCTAAATGCCTTTGTTCAAAAATCCGTTAATACATATAAAAAATTAATCGTAATTGCTTATTAAATTCTTCAACTGAATTGTATACAAACATGAAAATATCACTGTTTTTAAATTTAAACCTTCATGTTTTAATCTTTTATTCAACCGCTAATTCAATGGAGTTACACATTTCTGAAAACAATTAAAATTATTTTTATCGAATTTTGTTCAGTACTAACATATTTATGTTAATCGTAATTTTTGTTTTTTCATTACAATGCAGTTTAGCTATCCAAAATTAAATTTCATTCTTCAAGAATAGTTTATTTATAAACATCTGTAAAACTATCTTTTTATTTCACACTAATTACGAACATTTTTTTTACAAATTTAGTATTCTTTTAACTCTAAATTACTTATAGTAAGTTATAGTAACAAACAAAATACAATAACAATACAACTTGCTAAATTACTAAGATTTGATATTATAATTTTTTATTTGTCTTGTTTTGTTTACATTTCGTGTACAGTGTGGTCAAAAATAGTAAACTAAAAATGCAATCACATGATAATTTTAAACGTTAGGAATATTCAGTTTAATTATTGTTTTTAATGTTTTTAAATAATTTATATTTATCTTGTCTACAATGCGATCAAAGGTACAACATCAAAACTCAACGAATCATATAATAATAGATCCATTGTATTTTAAAATAATTCTATTTCAAAATAAATTATTTTTTTCGTTATTGTTAGTTTAACTAAAAGAAATTCACCGATATTATTGCACACGCGCAATCTATATATATATAAAATATATTAAAATTCATTCTATTCTAAAATCATTGTCGAAATAAATATAATTCATATTTATATATTTCGCGTTTTCATTAATATACATACAAATATATTATAATTTCAAATCATTTTAATTTAAACTTTTTATATATAATTTTACATTATCAAATAAAAACATAATTTTAAAATACTTAAAATATAATATTTTACGTACTAAAAATCACATCTGAAAGATATATTTACAATCGTCATTAAAACTTAACTGCGTATTTTACAATCAATCCGCCGAACGCCTACATCCACTAAAGTCAATTACTGTAATTTTTAAATAAATTGAAACTAAACAAAATAAGCGATGCCCCAATCATTGAACATGAAATTAAGAAAACACAACAGTACTAACACAACATATTTAACTTAATATATAATATATGTACTACAATTCACACATTCATGAAATCATTTTCTCATTACTAACAAATATTTAGTAAATAATTTCAAATCGTTCATTGTGAAGATAATTTTCGTTTTTGCATCATGTACATAATATTTACATCGCATTTACAATTATTTTCATTTATTGTTAATCAGTGGTAAAAGTTTCTTAAAAGTTAAAAATTTCTTCCGCTATTTTAGTAAGTATAAACTACAATTGATATATAAACATACATGATAAAAATAAGAATTATCTATTTTCACAATTACCATTATTGAATTCTATTGTTCATGTTCCTATTTACATATTACATAGAAAACACGGCAATCGTCACATTAAAAAACATGTATATTATTTAAAATGTACATCTTCAATACAAAAGTTTAAGGTTTACCTCATTTATCTTGATGTTTCAATCTCCTTCGAAACGATGTATTCCAAATTCAAATTTTCGAAACTGACTTCTGCACAATTGATTTATAAAGATAAGATTAGAGACACATGCAGAGCAATATCTAAATGAAAATCAATTTGGGTTCAGAAAACATAAAACTACAAGAAATGCGTTAGCAGTATTACGTAATCCGGGGGAAAGGATGATAGATTCCAGTCAAAGTGTGTACATTTACTTTATTGACTAACATAAAGCGTTCGACAGAGTGCGATGGGGAAAATTATTAGCAAATTGGAGTTCCACAGCACATAATACGTTTGATTTATAATCTCTACCAGCTTCAGAAGGCTAGAGTTAAAGTCAAGAAGGACCTCTCCGAATCAGCAACTACTAATAAGGGACTATGACAAGGCTACTTATTGTCTCCGTATTTGTTTAATATATATCTGTAAATTATAGTAAACAAAGTGCTAAGCAATGAAAAGTTCGGTATGGTTCTTCCTTTGATCGGTTTTGTTATTTTACCCTGCATCACCAGCATGAATATTCTGTTTTCTCGTACTTTATGCGCTATGTATTTTAATTTTCTTCTTTTGACAACTTCAATTAAAATTTTGTCTCATTCGATACGCGATCGGTCTATCATATTTTTAGCAGTTTGCGATAAACACCACATTTTAAATGCGGATATGCTCGGGTTCATAAATGCGTTCTTTTTCATACCACTTGTTCTTATTTATTTTGTAACTGCTATCATTACTTATTTCTATATTTATACATTTTTGTTATCGCTTCTTGTAAACTTCATCAGCTTTATTTTATCAGTATTAATTTTCATATTATATTTTAATCCGGCGCTATTTATCTGGTTCAGAATTTTTTATGTACGTGCTTCACTTTCCGCGATTATCACTCTGACATCTGCATAGCTTATTTCATTTATTATTTTGCCATTTATCTTCAGGTCTATGTTATTAATTCGCGCTTCTCTCATAATCTTCTTTGCATAGATGTTGTATAATCTTTTTGACAAGGCGCATCCTTGCCTAACCCCCTCCCAATTCTGTATTAGTCTTTAGAATTATATATAAATGTAAAATGTATCAAAATATATATTTATTAAATTCAATAAAAAAATTAATTTTAAATGTATGCGCTCATCGTCACGCGCTTTCTCTTACTGTGCGCTTAGCAACATAATATTATATATAATTGTAGACACATGAAACGTTATAAGTTATTAAATATAGTCGCTTTAGAATTATTTGTCAAAGCTTTAATTAATTATATAAAATAACATAATTTTAATAACTTTGGTTTTACACCGTGAAAAAATCTCTAATAACAAAAATTATTAATGGATTATTAATAGTGTGTATTTATAAATCAGTATGACATTAGCGATCTTTTGTTTTTTACCGTATACACTTACAATTTGCATAGCCTGTTAGAAAATTGTACTTATGTCATGCTTTGTACTAAGAATGTATGCAAGCGCATGAAAAATTTATTTTTTAGTACAGAGACTTCCCACTTGCTGAGACTAAAGAGGTCAACATCAGCGGGGCTAGCAACCCACAATTCTCAAAAGGCTTGTATAGAATCACTAGTTATTTACAATAATAAAATTATGATGATTACAAATAGTTTATTGTAATTTACTAGTGATGCGCCGGAACCAACGGGCGAAGGAGGAGAAGAATTACCAAAAGTATATGAACCTGTTTACGAAATGACATAATTAAGAGAACGATTAGATATGTTTCTATATCACTATAATGAAATGGTTAATAGCGCGGGAATGGATTTTTCTCGGATGCAACAATGCATTTGAAAAAAGTAAGTATTTTTGAACGTGTTAGTTAAATTTTTGTATATTTGTAATTAAAATCAAAACAAATGAAATATTAAGTAATTTTATAATTGATCATGGACGAATATTTTTTGAAACTGAAGTTCCAAAAACCAATAAACTAAGAATATTTATAATTTGTAAAAATTGGAATACGACTAAAATGTGTTACGATACATTTTGTGGCAGAAAAATATAAATTATTCAAATCAAATAAAATCATCTTTATTTACCAAAAACATAGATAATACAATAAATAATAATACACGCTGCAAATGAACGAAATCGCACGAGTAGCAACAAAGAAAAAAAATGGACATCGTAACGCTAATTATATTTGTTTAAGGAAAACCAAAATCGAATTCCACTACAAATAAACGGTAATAATCAAGTTATCATAACAAATTTTCACATAAACATGTAAATATACAGACGTACAATATCGATTACAAACATGCATATATTTAGATGAAGTAAGTCTACAATTAATTACTAAATAAAATTTTCGATAAATAACACGTTTCCATTAAAAATACCTTAAATAAAATAAAATAAATCATACACATAATGAGATTTACATACGAGTTCCAAAAGCAGTATAAGAGTATAAAATATATATACATATTCCATGCGGTGAATCCCTACAAAAATCTTAGTATAAATGTATAATGCCCTTGAAAATGAACACGTCTAACCAAATGTGGTTTTCCTCAAATTTCTATTAAAGCACTCACGCATCTACAAGATATTGTGTGTTGGATATGTTTCCATTGGATGAACATTTATAGAGATGTTTCATTATATTATTTTTTCAGATTCTCTAAAACCCGTCAGACAAATTATTATTTTAATTATAGTATTGTGAAGAAACTACCTGCGGATATAAAGGAAAACGATTCTGTCAAAACTTCTTTTAGAAACAACTGAGTAGATCTATCGATTCCAATATCAGTTCAATCCAACCAGTATTCTGGGATTTACTTATAGTTTCTCCAACATAGTATTTATATACTACAAATACTAGGTTCACTTACACAACCCTTTTTTTAAATTAGTCGTCTACATGACACTCTGCGCTTTAATATTTAAAGTAAATCCTATCTTTAAAATGAACTACTAAAATATACCCCTTTTTTTAGCGATTCCTATCTAATTTCTCATGTATGATAAATTCATTGTACGTATTTCTGTAACAAAGGTGGTGATTAATTTTCATAGATTGTATCAGTTATTCTCTCCAATCAATATGTATATACACATGTACTCGTAACTATACAACTATTTTTTAGGAAATAGCTCCTTTTATTACATACCGTCTAAATATATGTGAGTAAATTTTTTTACAAATTTTATGAGACCATAATATGTATATACTATGAATTATTAGTTCTTTATAATACTTTAATTTTATAATTATACTATAATCACCGACCGTGCACATATTTTTAAATAATTTTTGATTATCTCGATCTATACGGGCTCTATCGAAAGTTCATAAACATAGATACTTCAAGGGATATGTCTCCTATATCCGTGAGGTCTTCAATGGATTTTTTTTAATGTCAAAATATTTTTCGCTATTTTCCTATATAGTGCGTACAATAGTGAGAACAGTTGTACAAGCTTACTGCTCTATCAGCGATTAATTTAGACATATATTCCGCTTCCTAACTTTTATGCCGAGAATTTTATTACCTTTGGTTTTACATTAATTTTTTCGAAATTATAAATTTTATGTTTATATGAAGGGAAATTAATATTTACACAAATATAAACGTAATTTTGGTTTATATACATTTTTAAACCTTTAAATTCGCACTATTTTTTAATACGTTCATCATATTACGGAAGAGATCATCGCTATTTCATTTGTTCAAACAAAAAATATAAATATAGAATATACATTTGTTTAATACACCAGTAATGGTTATGTATTATTTACAAAATATTTTTTAAATAATTACATTTTTGACATCTTGTTAAACACGTCGTGTATGCTAAGAAAATAAATCGGTATTGTTTTTTCATTTTCATATTTGGCAATTTCACATATTTATAAACAGTCACAATATTTAATAAAATATACATTAAAAACATATTGTAGAAGCTTAATCGATCAATATTCTTCTACTTAAATAAAAAAAATCATTACATGCACTGTTTTCAACTAACAACGTGGAATCTTACAAATTTTGAATTCACAATTCAAGTATTTTTATAGTAAAATGATTAGAAATGTGTTATTCAACACCATTAACTAGAATTCAAAAATTTATAATGCTTACCGTAAAATAAAATACAATCTAATATTATATTAAAATAAACTGATTTTTGTAAATACAGAATAAACGTACTTTAAAAATATTAAAACATGACTGTGGAGTTTAGATGACCATTTTATTTTATGAAAACTCTTAAAAAGTTACATTTAAATAGATAAATATACCTGCTGCGAATAATTTTTGTATTGCGTAAATAACGATTTTAAAATTGATTACATCCTTTTAAAATTTTACTTATTTGTATGTTTACAAACATGACAGACCGGAATTTTGGTTTATTTTGTTAATAAACTTTTAACAGAACTTTGTTTTATTATTTAAAAATTATTCAAATTTACACTTCGATCTTTTCCTAAATTTTGATTTTCTTGAAAAATTGCAGTTTCCGCAAAAAAATCACTACTTGTCATTTTGGTTGAAATGTGATTTTTTAAAAGTTGCTAATTTTAACATAGTCGTTTTTTGAAGAGGATTTAAAAAATCTGGTTATATAATGCTTTAATAAATTTCATTTTTAGTTGGGCATTGAACAATTTTTAAATATAGATTCTTATAATTAGCTTAATATATTTGATTATCATATTTCAAATGTATACTTACAATAGCTATGATTAAGTTATTTTTCACGATTTTATAATTTATTTTATGTGCAATGTGATCTGACAACTTTCTTACTTTTCATTTTGTATCATTTATACAGTTTGAGGAAATCAGTCCTACATTTATTCAATTTTGAATATATTGTTAATCGTCATGAATATTCAAATAATAATTTTGAATATTTTATTAACATTTCACTTATTCATTTAATTTCCGTTTAACTTGGATATAATATAATCTATTTATATCATTAAAGTTTAATTTCGATATAGTGTAGTTGCATTTTGTAAATGAATAACCAATTATTGATTTTAACTTCTTAGATTTAAAATTGTTATACCGTACTTTCAAAGTACAGAGAAAAGGAACAACATCCATATTTAGCGATCAAGATATAAAAGAAGCTTTTTTGAAATATTTAAATAACATTTTATCATCTGAAGATGTTTGTTTCTAATTTTTCATATACACTTTTTTTCACTTTAAATTATGAATGTTACGCGATGTTTCAAGTTTAGTGATATTAACACCGTTTGTTTGACTTATCAGTTCCCAAAAATAATTCAACTTTTTAAAACAAAAAATCCGGGGGGAACATTTAAGTAATGGCATCGCGTGTAATTAAAATAATTCTTAAAAGTCACCTCTATGTTTACAAACCTGAAATAGGGAGAAATTTTGGGTTTGTAGCGGTAGTGTAGTGGTTAACTTCACTTTTCAGGGTTATATCCATATTGTCGAATAATTAATATTTTATTTTAATAGTTACATACTTTATTTTAGATATCGTTTAAAAATTATTTAATGATTTTAAAAGTTAATTTGTTAATAATCCTTTAACTTTTACTATTTTAGTTTAAAAATTATTTGTAAATTTTTCTTGTGGACGGTTGTTAGAAATTTTATGTTTCCCGCGTTTTGCAACTCAATCTGTTCAGTTTTTTATTTGTTGGTAAATTAATCTCGTCTTTATGGTTTTTCAAATTTATTTATTATATTTCTTTAAATTTATTATTGATTTTAATTACATTTAAATATGTTTATCATTAATATTTGTATCTTCATACATTATGCGCTAATATAGAAAACTTAAGGTACTGCGGTTTCATTTCTTACAATGGTTATAAATGTCCGAAATGCAACGGCAATCTAAAGTTATAAAGGTGTTCACGTAAGTTATTTTATATTATATTACTCATTTTAATAAAAAATCATATTTTTATAATTTTGACTTTTAATGAAACTATTTATTGCAGGATGTAAACGTTTTTGTGTTAACCTCGTTTGTTGGTTATAATAGGTTAGATTAAATTCGTTTAAGTTTGTTCCAACTAGTTAGAATTACTTGAAAAAACGAAGCAATTCCCGGCTAGATTAGGTTTATCCTTTTATAAAAATTGGTTTTATACTGACCCTGCATTGCCTGGTGTATCAGATATTAATTTAATAAAAACAGATGCTACATTTGGATCTTTGCAAACAGACTCAAAGCAATATTAGGTTAGGTTTATTTCAGACAGAAGTAGAATTAAAGGAAAAACGAAAATGGCATATTTGCTGGAAATTTTCAAATTTTGATTTTCTCAAAAAATATTGCTTTCCGCAAAACAAATTACCCCTACTCATTTTTGTCGAAAAGTGGATTTAAAAAAAAAATTTAACATTTTTCAGGATCTAGAACTCTTCCAATTTTGTTTTTTTGACTAAAGGACACCTAAGTTTATAAACTAATGTATAGTTTTATCCAAAAATAATTATGTATAGGAAACCTAAAATGGTGTTACGTTAAAAAGATTATTTTTCAAAAATTCCGTATGTTATTGATATCTGTAAAATACAATTTATCAAATTTGAATGTGCTTTTATTTCTGAATGTTCTAAATTATTTGCTTACGTTACTGTTAATCATACTTATTTAAATTTTTAAATACGCCATTATCAATTAAAGGTTTTTCACATATTCAAACTTGAGGTGAAATAATATATGATAAATATGTAAACCTTTCATTTTTTTGAGCATCTATCGGGTTAGAGTTTGATTTAAAAATTGTGTAATAAACTACGATTTGCAAATGGTTGTATTTAGATTATATAATAGAATAATTATGTTGAATGGACCTTGCTAAACACGAATACATTTTTATAATTCCTTTATCCCTCAAGAGGTCGTAATGATATTAAGAAAAAGTCGCGTATGTAGTATTTCTCCAATGTTGGCCTCGGTTGGGCAGAAATCAACAGTCCTTACAGGTTAAATCCAATCAATGACTAATAGCTGAGTCAAGCGCGTTTTAGATTTTCATTTTTCACTTTACTAGGGAACTATTATATCTTCAGTGACAAATTATGTTAATTTAATGTTATACGGTTATTGAACGAATGTATCTCTATTATAATCTGCGAATTTAACTTGTTAACTACGTATAATACCATTTTTTTTTAAATGGAAGTGCCTTTACAGCTTACCCACAATTTTCAATTTATTACAAATATTTAAAGCGCGCATTATCATTTAAAAATATAATTGTTTTTATATGTGTCATTAGCAATGCATTTACACGAGATTAACAACAGTAAATTATTTCCCAATTAACTCGATAGAAAATCCTAAGAGTAACCCTCTCTAACGAAAATGTGATGGAATATTTTCTACATGTCAAAATTTGCACTGCTTTTCATCGGTAAAATTTTATTCATAAAAGAAAATAACTTCTGTCATAATTAAGAAAGATTGAATTTTATTTTAAATCGGTCGCATAATTTTTTTTTAACCAACTTGAAATGGAATATGTATGAATGTATCTACCAGATAAGACAGTACAAAAATTAACAAATTTTGAAGGTCCGATCATTTTATTTAAATATTTACTGAAGGTAATTACATGTTAAACAACATTTTAATGCAAACAACACGAATTCAATACTTCAATTTTGTTGATTCTTATTTTATTTTCATGGGAGAAAAATTTTGAAAACGAGCCGTTCGGTTTCCTGGTTTAGTTTCTGAGTAGAACGGTTCCCAACTTGCTAGCTTAACAATTCTTCTCTGATTTTGGCGTGTACTATAGAGTTGGTAAATGCCATGGAAACAATAAAAGATATAGCTTCGACAACATCCGTAGAATATTTTCAAAGGTGCGGAATTGGTAATATGAAAGTTCTTGTGTTATAAATGTATTTATAATGTTGAAATGAATGTTGAACAGATTTAAGTATAATTATGTAATTCTTGTTATTAATTTATCTTCTAAGTGTAGATATAGGTTGTTATCCATGTGTATATATATATATATATATATATATATATATATATATACATGGATAACAACCTATATCTACACTTAGAAGATAAATTTTATATATATATATATATATATATATATATATATATATATATATATATATATATATATATATATATATATATACACATATATCACGATCACGATGCCAGACCAATTTCATTTTGTTGTAGCCATTCGCTCCACTGCCTCATCCAACCGTGTTTGTTCCCGTATCCATGTATTCTTTTTACGATCTGATAATCTTATATCCAGCATTATTCTCTCACGTGCTGTCTGAGCTTTTCTTATCCTTTTTAAATTTGTTTTTGTACATGACCACGTTTCTGAGCCATATACAAAAATCGGAAGTACACATTTGTTATATAATTTACGTTTCAGATTAATCGGTATTTGTTTATTGCGGAATACCAACCGATGATAGTGATATTCTTCTTGTCACTCCTGCTTTCATTATCATGTCTTTATTTGTAGTGATTTTTTGACCTAGGTTATGTAACTATTTACTTGCTCTATCTGTTCCGATTTTACTGCTATTTGTACAGTTTTTCCTGTGTTCGTCATTATTTTTGTTTTATGTACATTTATTTTCAGTCCTATTTTGTTCGAGTGTACATTTAAATCTGTTATCATCGTCTGTAGCTCTTCTGCACTTCCGCTCACTAGAGCTATATTGTCCGCGAATCTGAGGTGATTCAAATATTCACCGTCTATTCTAATACCGGTTGCAGCCCAATTCAAGTTTTTAAACACGATATCCAAAGCGCAGGTAAATAATTTCGGTGAAATGGTATCTCCTTGTCTAACACGTCTTTTTATTGGGATCTTTTTCGTTTTATTCCATAAATTTATTTACATTGTAGCAGACCCATAAATGTTCTTTATAATTTGTATGTACTTGTCACTGATACAAATTAGTTTTAATGAATTCAGTACTGCCCAGACCTCTACTGTATCGAACGCTTTCTCGTAGTCTACAAATGCCATGTATAAATCTATGTTGTACTCTTCGCATTTCTGTATCAGCATTGTAATTGTCAACAGATGTTCGATCGTATTAAATCCTAATCTAAAGCCAGCCTGTTCTTTTGACTGATTGAAATCGATTTGTTATGTTATTCTATTCGTTATTATACGAGAAAATAATTTATACATTTGTGATAGTAAACTAATTGGTCTGTAATTGCTCAGATTGGGCATATCTCCATTTTTATATATTTATAAGGACTACTTCTGCTTCCATCCATGTTGTTGGTATCTTAACTTTTTCGAAACACCGATTGAAAAGTTGACAAATTGCAGTTATCATCGTGCCACCACTATATTTAATCATCCCCGCTAAGACTCATCTGTTCCCGGGGCTTTGTTGTTTTTTACTCTTCAGAGCGCGTTCCTTATTTCATCTTTCGTTATTTCAGGAATCTCTTCAATATTTTTATCTACAGCTTCTTTACTCCTATTTACGACCATATGAGGCTGTATCTTTGTATTGCCATTGTCTATAAAATAGTTTTCCACTTCTTGAATTATTTTGTTTATTTGTCACAACTTGTCCAGTAGCACTTATTGTTTTTGTTAGTATTCTATTTCCGCAGGACAATGCCTTTCTGAATATCTTCGGACCTTTATTGTTTTCAATAGTTTCCTGTACAAGACGGGTGTTGAAATTCCTGATATCATTTCTCATTTTCTTTCTTATTGTTTTATTTAATTCTGCCAACTGAATCAAATTTTTATCCCTGTCCACTTTTAAAATTCTTCGTTCTTTTAACAGTGATTTAGTGTCGGCACTTAATTTATTATTTAATATTTTAATTTTCGGTGCTACTTTAATTGCACACTTCTTCATTGTTTCCGCTATAAACCTCGCTTCATCTTCAATCGTTGCTGTTGGTTTTTTTAGTAGTGCAAAATGCAAGTCTTTCTGGTATTCTTATCGTTTTTGAGACAATATTTTCGGATTTACATTCACTGGCATCTTAGCTTGCTTCAAATTGATTTTTAGTTTGGTTCTTACCAATCTGTGATCACTGCCTGTGTTTACAACGCTTAGTATTGTGACATCTTGTATCATATGTAGTTTATTAGAAATTATAAAATCAATTTCGTTTTTATGTTTGTAATCAGGACTTCTGTATGTCCATTTTCTTTTTTCTTTCTTTTTAAAGAATGTATTCATGGCATAGAGTTTATTCATTTCGAGAAAGCTAGCTAACATTTCCCCCCTTTAATTTCTGATGCCTGTACCGTACTTCCCAATTGCTGTCTTCTTTTTCATCTGAACGTGTCCCAATTTTGGCATTAAAATCGCCGACTATAATAACATACTGGAATTTTTCTCGGTTTAAACTATCCTGTATTTCTTCGTATAATTTTTGTACTTCTTCTTCTTCATGAGTTTCTGTTGGTGCATATATTTGAACAACTTCCAGCTTCTGTTTATTATTTATTATATGATCAAAATATTTATCAGGTGTACATAGGTACATATAATGTCAGAACTCCATCAAAGGAAGATAAACTAATTGAATTAGAAGAAGAAATTGTTAACATCAAATGGGATATACTTGGATTGAGTGAGGTGAGAAGACCAGGTGAAAGTGTAACAAAATTGCGATCACAATATATACTGTATCACAGGGGGCAGGATAAATATTGTTTAAATGGAGTAGGATTTCTGATAAAATAAGAAATGGTCTGACAATGTGAATTTTTAGTTTTAATATTTACACACTGAGGATGTAGGTAAAAAATGAAATAATTTTTAGTTTTAATATTTACATACTGAGGATGTGGGTAAAAAATGAAGTATTACTAAATCTGAATAAATTCTTTCTAAAAACAATTCAATTGAGTCCACTTGAACTGAGGTGAACTGAGTAAGCGCGCTTAGACTGTTCAGAATTATGTAAAATAAATATTTTCGGCGTTTTCATTTTTAAAAGTTCAAATTAAAATTATTACCACATATTTTTGTTTACTTCAACATATAAACCACCCATATTTTATAAGTACATAAAATTTTATTTAAGCATTAATTGACTCCCTCACTCATAGCTACTGTTCGAAAACTTGGTCCGCCAGTCGTCTTATTAGGCGAATTATGGATTGTTTTTTAATGTTATTTCAAAACAAATTACTTCCTTACACACTTGATGGCAGCGCTTCGTGTGCAAAATCATCTGAATCACTAAAAGTACGTTATTTACTATTTTAATATTTATTATTTTAACTATACCTACTTATTCATTGATCACGTTATCTGTAATAAATCTACTTACAAACTAGTACAGCAGAACTTCTTTTATCCATCATACTCTGAAACTGGCCTATGACGGATATCAGAAATTCCATTACAAATAAATTACATATATAGTACTCTCATCTTCATCTTCAGCCTCTATTAGTACACTGCTAGACATGGGTTTTCTCCAATTGTTTCCAGTTATTTTTATCCAATTGTTTCCTGCAACACGTTTCAAGTCATCACACCAACAATTTAGCGGTCTACCCATGGTTCTATTCTTGCCAATTGGCCACCATTCCAACACTCGTTTTGTCCATCTGTTATCTATTTTTCGGGGTGTTTGGTTCATCTCCACTTTATTTTTGCCATTTGCTCTGATTGTATTTAGATTAAACAATAGAATAATTATGTTGAATGGACCTTACAAAACACGAATACATTTTCATAATTCTTTTATCCCTCAGGAAGATGTAATGATAATAAGAAAGAGTCGTGTATGTTGTATTTCTTCAATATTGGCCTGTATTGGACGGAAATCAATGGTCGTTGCAGTTTTAATCCGAGTACAACGCGTTCTAGGTTTTCCTTTTTCATTTTACTAGGGTACTATTTTATCTTCAGTGACAAATTAAGTATGTTAATTTAATGTTATATGATTATTGAATGAATGTGTGTTTATTATAACCGTCGAATTTAACTTGTTAACTATGTATAAAATACCATTTTTTTTTTAAAATATAAGCGTCTTTACAGCTTACTCAACATGATACCCAAACTGTTGGGTCTTATTTTCAATTTATTACAAATATTTAATAGCGCGCATTATCATTTAAAAATATAATTGCTTTTATAGGTGTCATTAGCAATGCGTTTACATGAGATTAACAACAGTAAATTCTTTCCTAATAAATTCCGAAAATTATTCAATTATTGCGGGTTCCATTTGGAGTGTAAGACATGAAGAGTATGTACTATGTATAAACACTGCCCATAAATCAACACCAACGTATATCATCAGTATATTTTGATTCCATGAAAACTATAAATATAATTTATAATAAAGTTTTTTAAAATTTATAATAAAAAAAATGAAATAAAAAACATTCAAATAAAATTTATGCCCTCTCTCTTTCTTTCACTCTCCCTCTCTCTCTCTATATATATATATGTGTGCGCGTGTGTGTGTTTTCGTTGTGTGTCTGGTTGAAAAATATGACTACAGACTACCTGGTGATGTTCAAGGTTTGATTACCCCCTGTAGCTACTGATTCATTAGCATCTGATTCATTAATATCCGATTCATTAACATCTGATTCATTATCTAACCAATAAGATTTATTCTTTCAAGTCACGCCATCTAATCCGAGAGATTACCTCACATTCCTTGATAAGATGAAGTAGTAATGTTACCATGTTTTGAATTTATTTGATCAGTCTGTGCGAAGTCGTCTCCGGTTTAGGTTTAGGACGTGTTTCGGATGTTCGTTTTTCATTGTTCAATTTTTTTCGTTATATATATACATATTGATATTGATATATATATATATATATATACATACATATATCAATATATATATATATATATATAGTTTTTGTTTTACCATAATTTTTGTACATTTCACTAACTTGTAATTATTGGAAATAAATTGATGAGTGCGCGGTACCGATTCGTGTTTAGCGTTTTTTTTTTGTACATAACTATTTTCAATTTTCTGGATGAGATACAGAATTTGGACTGAAATTAAAATTTCCAACAAGTAAGTGTTCAAGACGTCATTTTTTATGTAATTTTTTATCCCCATTTTGTGAAATAGTATGGGTGTAAGTTTATTTATAAATGTAATACAAGTACATTTGAAATGTGCTGACCAGAGTCCATCCAATTACGTTTGTGGTTCTCTAGTCAATCCATTTTACAATTAAAATTTATATAAGATTTATATTACTATATATTGGATAATGTAGATGAGTTTTCTGGTATGTTATTTCAGATACTGTAAAATTATTCAATGTTGTGAACCCGTTTACTAATTTGATGTCTGATTATATTCATTCCATAATGCTTGAAATTTTTTTATATAATTCCTTGAACTAATCTGTTTTGAAACCATTTAATATTAATCATATTAATATAAATTATACCACCGGCTGTACATTATATTTGGTTATACAATATAATCCCTCCTTGTAACTTATTCTATTGTTATGAATAAATTTGCTGATTATGCTTGTAATGTAACTGTTTGTTAAAATTAATACTCCAAACAAATCGGATGTCTAAACTATATATTTTGTAATTTTCTCTTTTGACTTTGAATGATTGATTCTAAAGTTGAATGACCATAACCAGTTATTTACTTACTATGGGTATATCATCAACGAAAGTAAATATCTTTGCATCATTAGGTAAATAGATTTTGTAAATTTGGGAGAACACTTATGTTCACAAAAAAATGTCCTAACACAGACCCTTGTGTACGCCCATTACAGGGAGACGTTTACAATGAGTCCCTGGCCTCAAAATAATCATTACTATTGAAATATGATTTTTATTGTAATGATTTAATTAAAATAACATACTTTAATCTTCGAATTCATCTAATTCGTCTTGTGTATTCGTTAATTTTTCGAAAACACCTCGTGTAGTATAATTTTAGAAAACCTAATGTAGTACAATTTTCACTACTGATCATTACTAATGAAATGTGATATTTGTTGTAATGATTTAATTAAAATATTCAAATCCCATACTTAATCTTCGAATTCATTAAATTTGTCTATGTTGAACAAAAATTTAAAATCCAGAAATTAGCAGCAAACACAAACGGTAAGTCGAACAAAGAATAACAATTTTAACGGTTTATTAACCAAAAATAACGGAAATGATTGTGTAATCGATCCGATAATTGATAGTCTTTTTTTAAAGTATATTTTGAAAATTCCAACCTTAATATAAAATATTAATTGAAATTTTAATATAATACTAACTTTTAATACCTAATAATTCAATATATAATTAGGTAACTAATCTTTAATTCCTAATAATTTATATCTAAATAATATATAACTGCAAACAAATCTGAAATATTTCATAATTTTGTAATCGATTATCGATACATCTTTTAATTTTTTTTTCATAATCTGGCAATCAATAATAAAAAATTAATTGAAATATTAAAAACAATACTTTTTTTACAACATTTTAATTATTAAATTAGATAACCTAACCTTTAACGTCTAATTAACGAATGCAGGATACACGATAAACATATCTTAGCAACACTGAGTAACTACCATTTTCTTCAGTTTCTGAGGGAATCACATTAAAATATCGCGTACTTTAGAATATCATAATTGATTGTCATTCAACAATTTTAGTATCTATTGTGTATTTAAAAGTTACACTGCAATTATCAAATGCCTTATTATACGAAAAATTAGTACTTTCTTTCAGGGACTCATTGTAAACATTAGCCCCATTATATTTGTTTAGAGTACATACCTAATTCTTGTTTTACTATAATTTTTGTGCATTATTGGAAATAATTTGATTGTTCCGTGCGCGGGACCGATTTGTGTGTATACAAGTATTTTAGTGTTCTTTTTTTGGTACATTTCTTCTTTCACCATGTGTCATTTACTCATTGGGATTGGATATGTCCTGTTGTGTTTAAAAATTGTGTGCTGTATTGTGTTAATTTTATACTGGAACATTTTACATTGACCTTGCTTAATATATTTTTATGTTTAATAAGGATAGACTCTATTATTCACTTAAATTACAACTTTCAATACCTTTCATACTTTCAGGCGCTATGTTAGAGATAAATAATGTACGAAGTGAACGTGTTACACTTGGCGTTACTTGGCGTTCCACAAGGGAGAAGTAAGTTCCTACTTGTTTTTAATATATATAAATAACATGTGTAATATTACGGGTGACGGTAAGATATTTATCTACGCTGACGATACTGCATTCTTCCTGTTGCTCAAATATTCTCTTAAAACAGATTTTTTTTTTTTTATGCTCGCAATCTGCCTATCTGAGGCAATAAGCGGCGAAGATAGCATTTAACAAATATATTTATTTAGTGGAACGTGTTCCATCGGCCACAGCTCCTTATTTTATAACAGAACTATTTATGGGTGTTATAGCGTATTTACATTAATGATATTACGCCTTTTTAAGCGTACGAATTCCGAACGATTTATTGTCAAGTTCTGCGCCAGATGGTTAATATGGTTTTCTAACCGTTGAATGTATCGTTCCTTACGGTTGTAAACCGCATCTTTAATTGATGGTATTTGTAGATCTTTTCGTATATGCTCGTTTCTCACGAACCGTGGCGCTCCGACTATTGTACGCAATATCTTATCTTGAGCTGACCGTATGATATCGATGCTCGAGTTGCTTGCTGAACTCCAAAGTTCTATTCCGTAAGACCAAATAGGTCTTAGGATCGCCTTATATAGCAAGACTTTACTTTCAATTGGAAGTCTGGATGTTTCCCAATTAACCAGTACATGCTAGAAAATTTTATAAACAATTGTTTTTTTTTTGGCAGTAATGTTTTCTCCAGGTCAATTTGTTATCCAAATGCATACCATGGTATTTCGCACTAACCGCGGAGGGGATTGTAACCCCATTGAGCGTTATTTCTGGATAATTCGTACAATTCCTTTTTAGTGTGAACACAACATGCGAGCATTTTGTTTCATTGACTTTGACTTTCAATAAGTAAGCCATGTTTCAAGTTCCTTTAGATGACTCTATAATTGATTCGTTGCTGTCACGATGTCAAAGTCAGCAGACAATATAACGGTATCATCAGCAAACATGGCTGTAATTGTGTTAGCATTTGTCGGCAAATCGAAAGAGAATATTTGATACAGTACCGGTCCAAGTACACTGGCCTGGGGTACTCCAGATTTAATCGGATAGATGTTTGAAACTGCCTCATTAATAGTAACATGAAAGTATCTTTCCGAGAGGTAAGATTTTATTAATAGATAATAAGGAACCGGTAATTTGCATTTTATTTTAAAAAGTAGGCCATCGTGCCACACTTTATAAAATGCTTTTTCAATGTCCAGAAACACTGCAGGACAAAATTTCTTTTCTTCAAAACTCTGTGAATTAGATCAACAACCCTGTGAATCTCTATGGTACTGTGCTGATCTCCAAAACCGAATTGAAACTGCGGTATTATATTGTTAGCAGTTAAAATAGGTTTCAATCTTCTTAACAGTAATTTTTCAAAAATTTTTGTGAAAATCGGGAGCAGACTTATGGGTCTATACGAAGCCACCTCTGTCGGTGATTTACCCGGTTTCGGTATAACGATTATGTTCACAAATTTCCATTGTACAGGAATGTAGCTTTGGCGAAGCATTGAGTTAAATATGTATACTAACAATGTAACAGCCTTTTTTGGTAATTTCTTAACCATCAGGGCAGTAATTAAATCATGTTCAGGAGATTTTTTTAAATTCAGGTGTTTTTGTATAAAATTATTTACCTCCATAGGTGACATAGATCTTATTGGAAGAGACATTTGATACGGAGTTTGCAGGCAGTTTTCTACTTCATTGTCTGCAGCACTTGCTATATTTTGTTTGTATGGATTGAAAATCTGTGACAAGTGCTTTTCTGCTTTTTCCTCGTCAGTTCTCATCCATTTATTATCAGTTTTTATGGGTGCAAGTCTGGGCTGGTGACTATTTTTAATGTTTCTTACTGCTTTCCACAAAGAATAATCTATATTAACGTCAGGCGTTAATGAAGAGATGTAGCTATTAAAACTGTTATTAAACGCAGTTTTGAGATGGCGCAAGATCATGTCAATGTAATTGCTGGATGGCTGAAATGAAACCGAAATCGTTAACGAAAAGAAAATATCTAATTTACAGTTATAAATCCCCTTATCTGAGGAATGGTATGAAAGTTTGCTAAACGATAAATATGAGATAGAAAGAACGCATGAAGTGAAATATTTAGGGATTCAATTTGTAAGTTAACGTGGTATAAACATCTTTCTGTACCTAGCTAAAAAATTAAGGAAATTGAATTGCTTTTTCTCGTACCTAAAGCAATATTTTTTTCATTGGGTGGGGCGAACAACATATTAAGCCAATTCAAACGATGCAAAATAGATTGGTAAAATGTAAAATTTGTTTTACCCAAAAAAATCCTTCTCATGACAATCATAAATATTCAAGAGATATACCAATTACAATTGCGTGACGACTATGTCTGCAAGAATAATCTTACAATATGTTGCCGATCACGGAAAATACTACTTTACGAGATCAAATCGAGAAGGGATGGTATAAATACCAAAGTTCAATAAGTATGTTGCCGATCACGGAATACTACTTTACGAGATCAAATCGAGAAGGGATGGTATAAATACCAATGTTTCAATAAGTATCACTCCAGAATTCAAGCTATATATAAAGGCGCTGTAATTTATAACACATTGCCAATGTATGTAAAAACCGACTTAAAAAATGAAGAAACGTCGCAAGCATTTAATGAGGCACATAAAAAGTAAAATAGAACTTCGTTGGTTTTTAGCGTTAAGGTTTTTTACAAATTTCTGTGTATGCATATGTTGAGTACGGCGGTGTGTGTGTGTGTATGCATTTGAAAATGCTAGGGTGAGCTTAATATATGCATGTACACCTGTATCCTAAATTACATTAGATTATACTCACCACCTTGTAGTTGAGTAGAGGAACTTTATCGATATAATCTTAATAGTATTGTCTTATACACACAATACACTAATTACATGATAATTAGCGGGGATTCGATTTGTATATTAATTTATAGCTATTTTAGAAGTCAAATACCAATTTTCATTACGATCGATTATTAAATCGATGTTCGAGAGCATTTTGAAAAAACGAAATTTTTTAATTTGATTTTTGATGATTTTCACTATTTCCGGACCATCTAAATAGCTTAGCTATAAAAGGGAAAAATGTCGGACCAATACCTATAGAAATATCGATACTTTTCCATTTTGACCTCCATTTCCTGGACCAATGGAACCATGGCCGACTATCGCCCGTACACTATATAGTGTATATAATATATACGTACGGATTAAAAGGACGAAAGCTTCGAAAACAAAATTTAAAAAAGTTAGATACGGCCTAAACGCGGAATTTCCATTTTTTCGAGGCCTTTGACCTCAACTTTCTCAGCGAGCTTTTGTGCGACGCGAAAGTTTTACATATCGATAGAAAGCTCTTAAAGATTACTTTTAAAAAGGTTATGTGCTTTAACTATATAGCTTTAATAGAAACGGAGCTATAAGCGATGGAAATGTTGAAGCTTTATAAAAAAGTAAAATCTATCGAACTTTCAACTTTTCTATCACCGGTACGGTACGTCGGACGGGTTCGAGATAAAGTTCATACAAAAGCTAATATATAGTACAGTAAAAAAGGTTATATCGGTCGACGCTTAAAAAGTAATTATCA
Source organism: Coronaproctus castanopsis (assembly GCA_032883995.1). Lineage (NCBI taxonomy): Eukaryota > Metazoa > Arthropoda > Insecta > Hemiptera > Monophlebidae > Coronaproctus > Coronaproctus castanopsis. The sequence continues at coordinate 75,288 of JAOQIE010000016.1, forward strand.
AACCGGCTTTAATGCTAATTTAATAGATGTAAATAAGAATTTTGCAATTTGCAAAAGTCTTCAAACTTTGATTTCTTCGCACCCTTCGATTGGAACTGGAAGATCTGAACGTCGTTAGAAAGGTTACGATCGGCGTTTTAAATAAGGTTATGTAATAACATTGTAGGATTAATACGAACGGGGCTATAAGTAGCGGAGGAACGAAGAATATAAAAAATTCGGCATCTACTGAACTTCGAACTTCCCTACAGCCGGCCCAATACATCGGACAGGATAGAGATAAAGTTCAGGCGAATGGCAATGGTCGGTAGTAAAAAAAAGCTAATAACGTCGATCGCGATAATGACGATAGAGAAAAACGGCTTTAAGACATCGCAAGTTGAAAATTTTCGTTAAGGCTACAGCCAATACCGTTCTATATAGACGATTGAGTGTTACGTCATTTAAAAGGAAATAGTCTACTTTGGTTTCCTCAGAGAAGGCGATTTTTCGCTAAATCGCATCTAAAGTTAAGAAACGGATGTTGCAAATTTGCGAAAATTTTGCACTTTTCTCTCTCCCCCCCCTAAAATAGGTCTTCCGGCCGATGAAACTCCACTACTATTCTATATAGAGAATTGGTATATATAGGTAAAATTTTCCGCTATATGATAAGGTGGAAAAAAGTCGAATACCTTTAGACGGTCGGACGAATAATTAGACGGCTATTAAAAAAACTTGAAAAAAGGGATGATTTGTAAAAATTTCAATCCCTTTTTATCCGAGACCTGGGTGATAGATAGAGGGATGATATTTATGACGGAAAATGTTCGTTAGGACATTTAGAAACTTTTGTCGGGACAGATTTTCAATTTAGGTCTCGTTTTTTTTTTTTTTTTATATCGTCCTAAGTAAAAAAAGTCCGATTTTAGGTTTCCAATAAGTACAAAAGGATAACATTTGAAACAACGAATGATTGCAATATTGTCATACACCTTACATTTGCACCAATTCACTATCATATAAGCAGTTACCATTAATAAATGATGTGCTTCTATTTTTTTTTAATGTAACTGAATTCGTATTTTTTCCAGAACTGCCATATAAATACCTCATATTGTAGTAGTAAGCTGAATACTAACAACCACTGGATCATTCTTTGATGCTATTTTTGTTTTGATATTTATAAAATTGTTAGTTACTTATATTTTGAGTATTTCTAATTGACACTTCAACTTTGCACATATTTATAACTTTACTTCTTCGTTGTTTTACGAAACCGATATCTGCTCAAAGTTCACATATATTAATTTCATTTAGGTCAGTATTCCGATTCCTATTTTCAGAATTCCTAGTGTCCTCAAAAATTCAAATTTGTTTGGTTACTAAATTACTATTAGTAAACAACTTAGTGTTTAACTTGAATGCATGAGTTTGTTTTCTTATCTGAAATTACACTGAATACAATGTTCATAATCTTTTTTTCAGTATTTTTCTCTAATTCTTGGGAATTATTATTTAAATTATTAAATTAAAACTTTAAATTACCCGATGTTTTCAATAATTTTTCGAATTTTTAAATATTCTATCCTTTAATTTTATTTCATATTAATGTATTATATGTATATATATGTATATATATATATATACTTGCGTAAAAAAATTGTTAACGTTATTTTATTGAATATTCGCTGCACAAAGGATGTATATGCGACACAGATTGTGCCGAGCGAGTCCCTTTGTTTGCAATTCACAAAATCGTAAGTTTATTAATGGCTTTTTTGGAAAACGTGTCTTAAGCTTTACTTCTCGCGGCGCCGCGAGGTAAGTAAGTTTTTTTTTGTAAAACTTCTTTATACAAGTGAAATATTAGGGAAGATCACCTGTCTTACAAATTGTTGTACCTCAAACTTTATTATCCGTAAATCGTTTCTGTCAATTGCATTTATTTCAAGAACTTAATAGTTTTTTAAAGTTAGTAATCGTCAAACGCCCTTTTATAGTCAATAAAACAGATGAAGGCATCTTTATACATTTCTTTACTCTTTTTCTTTTTTGTAGTAAAGTATAACTGATTTATAGCATGTTCCGGTTTCATTCAAGTGTACAATCCAGTATGTCAGTTTCGCATTTTGATCGGAATTATTCTTACAAACCTTTTTTCAATAAATGGCTAATATTCTTCTTAATATTACGACAAACGCGTCATCATCCAATAGATTATTACATCTCTTCCCGGGATTCGCTGTATTGATTTTTTATTCATTCCAAACTAAAGTGTGAATGTTTTTCAAAGATTTTTATTTCAACTTTTTAAATTATACATTTATTAAAATTTAATTATAAATGATAATTTTATTTTCTTCAACCTGTGGAATCATTATTGCGGTTTCTTACATCATCATTTCTCCTCAACCGTTAGGTTGGTGGGCAACATGGCCTGTAACTAAACAAATAATTTCCTGCCAATAGCAGCTTCTTTTATCTTCACATAATTTTGTTCTTTTATTATGGCCTCCATAAATCGGGTTCTTGGTCTTCCTCTTCTTAATTTTCCATTTGCTTTTCCTTCTATTAAGTTTTTTAACCATTTACAATGTCTAATTTGATGATCAATCATACTATTTCTTCTCTTTTCAATCGTGTTTATTATCTCTGGTTGTTCCTCTATTCTTTCGAATACCTCCGATTTTATCCATCCATCATATTCTCAGCATCCTTGGATAACACCAAACTTCAAAAGTTTGAAGTTTTAATCTTTCTTTTTTATATAAAGTCCATGTTTCGCTGCCGTACAGTGCAATGCTCCAGACAAAAGTTTTAACGAACAACTTCCTTATGCGTAATGAAATATTTCTGGATGTAATAAGCGTTCTTTTTTTAATAAAAGCGTTTTTATATTCTTTTTCTTACTTCTTTTTCTATTCTTCCTTTCGACGTTATTAAACTGCCGAGATAAGAAAATTCTTTTACTTGAGATATTCGTTTTCCATTGAGGACTATGTATCTTTTGCGACTTCATTTGCGCGCATATCATTACTTTCGTTTTATCTGTATTTATTTTCATTTTGCATTTTTCTATTAATAGCATATTTAAGTAATTAAGATGTTGTTGCAATTTTTTCTCTCCTTCTGCTATCAAAACAATATCATCGGCATATCGTAATAGTGCTAAATTGGACACCATTGATTTTAGTGACAGTTTTTCTTTTCTGTAAAAGCTTTCATTGCTTCCTCTATGTATATATTAAAATGAAGCGGCGACAAGCATCCTTGTATTGTCCCCTTTTTTATTTTGACTCCGTTTGTTTTGTTTATTACTGCTTCTTGGTTCTTATATAATTGGAAAAGTATCCTTCGATCTCTGTAATGTACATACATATCTTTCAAGATTTTGAACATTATATTCCAGTGGACATTATCGAAGGCTTTTTCAATATCAATGAAAGCAATAAACAGTTTTTTATTAATCTCCACATTTTTCTCAATAAGTAATCGTAAAGATAATATGCTTCTCTCGGCCCTTTCCTTTTCTGAACCCAAATTGCTCATCTGGAAAATTTTCTTCTACCTTCTTTTGTATACGATTATATATAATTTTTGTCAAGATTTTTAGAATATGCGGTAGCATACTTAGGGTTCTATGTTCTTCGCAAGTTTGGGCATTTATTTTCTTGGCGACTGCAATTATATCGACACTTTGAAAATCTTTTGGAATAATTCCGGTAACATATATTTTGTTCACATTACTTCTTTTGTTCTATCTCCTACTTTTTGGAGAAGTTCCTCTGGGATGTTATCTATTCCACATATTTTCCTAGATTTTAATTCGTTTAGTGATTTCTCAAATTCTTCTCTTAATATCACAGGCCCTATATTATCCACAGGTATCTGATTTTCTTCTTCTATAGCAGAGTTATTAAGTTCTTCATCATCATAAAGTTTTTCGATATATTGTTTCCATTGTTCTTGTATTTCTTCGCTATTGATTAGTATTTTACCCTTATGATTTTTAATGTTGCTTAGATTCTTTCTTTTGTTCGGAAATTGTCTTCTTATGTTATTGAAAGACTTCTTCTCTGTATTTCCGTTTTTAAAATGTCCAACGTATAATTAACCATGAGAAAAGCACTGTTCTCTTAAATCAACACCAACATATATAATCGTGCTTTATCCCTTGTTAATTGTAATTGCATTTTTTATATATATATATATATATATATAACTGTGTGTTTGTATATATATATATATATATATATATGTGTGTGTGTGTGTGTGTGTGCGTGCGCGCGCGCGCTCGTGTGTGTATGTGTTGAAACTTTGTTCAAGCTTCTGACTTATTATCCTACCAATAAGATTTCTCTCTGCGGGTCAGGTTATCTCTAATTAGAGAGATTACCTCCTGCAGATTCTGATTCGACCTCGTCTGATTCATTATCTGACCAATAAGATTTCTTTTTGCAGGTCAGGTCAGTTCTTCATGAATCATGAAAAGGCTGATAGCGTTCATATAAATAAAATCATTTTTAACGATTCTCAATCAGTTTGAAGTCATCTCAGGGTTAAGATGATACTGCCCTAACATAAGTGTGTGGCAACTTGAATGTAGAGTAGAGTCAGCCTACACTAAGAATACTGTGAGATAGACTTAAAGTTGACCGCATTTATTGTTAACTTCATATAATGTTTATTTAGTTAATTGTTTTTTCATAAAATTGTTGCTAAAACCTTCAGGTCAGTAGTTTTCGCGGTTAGTGCGCCCATCTTTTTATAATAGTAGAGACAAATTTATTCTAATTAAAGGATTTCTTTAATCATTTTTGTATTCTGGAACTGTTTATATTATTTCATCCAATCTAATCTTATTTTTAGTTATTTTATATTTAATTTAAATTTTTAATTTAGGCTGAAGAAATGCTATCAATATTGTACCTCGTGGAACGTTCAGTTCGCGATATCAGTGCGTATGGTCGAGCCAATGTGCTGTTGTACGTATTGCGCGAATTTAACTGTGGAGGGGATTCGCGTACTAAGAACAAGGCGTACCGATATCTGGCGACGGTTTTATCAAATTCATCAATCGGGTGCATGAGACGAGAAAGAACAATTTTGGTCAGAAAGGTTTGATCACCCAGGTATAATTAAAAATAATTTTTTAAAAAAATTGTCTTTCGCCAAACTTTATATATATATTGCTATATAATACTTACAGCGACAATAACAACGACTAATAATAAACTATTTAAGATAATTATAAAGTTTGGCGAAAGACTACACGGTGAGTCTGACCAAATGTATATTACACATATACGCGCGCTCGTGTGTGTGTGTGTGTTTGTATTGAAAAATTTGGCGAAAGACTACATGATGACGTTGTTCAGGACTCGGTCTTATTATCTTAGCAATTGGATTTCTCTATGCAGGTCAGGTTATCTCAAGTAGAGTGATAACCTCCTCCTATTAAAAGTAAAAATTGTTCTGATGATTTTCGTATTTCGAAATTAAATGTATATATTATTGTATTACTATGAAAACAAACTATATATGGTTCATTTTTTTTTAATAATCCATGACATAATTTTTATTTTTGAACTAAAATTTTGATAAAACACATTACTAAAAAATGGTTTTTAATGTTACTTGGTAATAATACAACACTTTGTCTGCTAAATAAGTGAATAACAAAGAAAATACATTGAATAACGAGCTTAATTAGTATTAGTAATAGTTTTTAATTTTTATTCATAAACATATTTTCCTATAATTATTTAATTTTAATTAGGTTTAAAAAAAGGATTGAATTAGAATCAATTAATTGTTTTTGGTATAAAATTAAGTATACATGTCGGAAAGTAATTACTGACCAACAAATCCAATAATATACTATGATTATATAGTTAACTCAGTTTATTAGTAAAACGGAAAACATGTGCTCTAATACTTCACTGATCAAACTCAGATTGAATTATTTAATGCAACATTTTTAGTATTATTAATAAAAAGATAAATGCCGACCTAAAACGAATAAACAAGAGTTCTTCGACGTTGATATTTAGAAATTCTTTACCTTAATTTTCAATATGTATATAGATAATTTTTTAAAATCAATTTAAAGCTCGTGTTCTATTCATATGTTCGAATCCATCTCTATTTTGTTAAGTGCATTTGCTCTCGTCTTGTAGCTAGCAAACTGTGTTCTCTTTCTTTCCTTCACAGCCTGCTTTGACGTAATTTGTATTCTTCTTTTATTTGATCCATTCATGTGTAATTAAGTATTTCCTTTCTTCTTTCTAATTTTCCCTCGATTATGACTGTCATAAAAGCGTTATGGTTTCAATATGTACCTTAGAATCCTTTATCATATTTGTTGTATTGTTTCCATCAATTTCCACCATTCACGAAAAATTCCTTTTCTACTCCATTCATGAGATCATTGTGACACCGCCATCCTCACAAAACATTTGGAACGTGTGATTTAAATAATTATTTATTTAATTTCATTTTAATTACATCATTGGATATCTCTTGTTTCATGAACGCTTGTTTATATGTATATATAAATACTCCGTTTAACCCGTAAATATATATATTTTTAATTAATGATAAATTTGATTTTTAATTCCTACAAATATAACAGTATAGTAAATAATGAGACTGATAATAATCTAATGTTATCTCTTATAGGGAGTAGATCGAGCGTCATGGAATAAAACAACTACTATTCACCGCTTTGCCGGATCACGGTGTGGCCGATCATCCGCTCCATTTTTACAATTTCTTCATCACGTACGTAACAGTAATCCGGCCGATGTCTGTCCGATAATTCTACACTACAGCGCTGGAGTCGGTTGAACTGGTTCTTTTATCGTAATCGATGCTATGGTCACGACTTCATGGCACGTTTTAGAAATAGACATGTGCCTATTAGTTCCATTATATAAACTAGTTCCGCAAAAACATTTAGTTACTGGGAACTATTTTCGAAAATAGTTCTAGCGGAACTACTTTTAAAATAGTACATGTAGTAATACAGCACCGCTAAGAAAATCAAAACAAATCGGTGCATTCATTTGTTAGTAGTTTTGTTTTTTATTTCGTTCCTGTAGTTGTTTCTATTTATTTTTTATTTTTTGTATTTTATTACGTTTAAAATGTTTTGCCGTAAAAATCGGAGTGTTTTATGGGATCACTTTGAAGAAGAAGATAACAAGAGAGCTAAATGTTGTTATTGCCATCAAATGATTAGTATTTCAAGTGGTTCTATAGAGAATGTGCAAAGACATTTAAAAAGAAATCATTTTGGTATATGTTTAAATGTTGAATGAAATATCGAAGAAAATGAGAATGGTGCTATTTCAGGAGCAAACAGTGGTCTTGCTATCAAACCATCGACTACTGAAAATGAAGATGGAGAACAAGAGAGTTCTTGTGAACAATGTTCAAGTAGTGAAAATCTTATCAGTCGTCGATGAGGTCGTACATTAAGCCTCCATCGTTACAAAGTGTAGAGCTGCTGATATGTAGTTGGTGAAAATGATGGTTAAACATTTTCATCCTAATAGTTGAGGAAGTGGAATTTCAAAACTTGCTTAAAATATTTTGTCCTGGGTATAAGTTACCAACACATAAAACAGTGTCTCAAAATTTAATAACACAAATGTATACATCTACAATGCAAAATGTTAAAATTGTTCTGCAAAATGCAGAAGCCGTATGTTTAACGACAGATGCATGGAGTTTCATTAAAAATTAAAGCTTTCTCTCTGTTACAGCACATGCTTTTTATTCTAACTTAGAAATTAAATCATTATTATTGCAATGTACATTATTTCCAAAAAGGCATACAGCGGATAATATTTCACATTTTTTATTAAAAGTTGTTGACAATTACAGAATTGGGTCTAAAATAATAGCTTGTGTTACCGATAATGCAGCAAATATAGTTTGTGCTGTGCGAATTTGCCAATGGCGGCATTTATCATGTTTTGCCCACACCATAAATCTGATTGTACAGCAAGGACTAAAAAAACTAGATGTTATAATAACGAGAGTAAAAACCATTGTTGAATATTTTAATAGAAGTAAGCCTGCAGTATCAAAATTGCATCAAATCAAAGAACAAATGAATCTTCCAAAATTGAAGCTAAAACAAGATGTTATCACTAGATGGAACTCAACCTACGATATGTTAAATAGATTCCATCAAATTATAAAGATGCTATATATCAATATTAGCAATTTTAGATAGTGATGTAGATGTTATTTTAAATATACAGGACTGATGTATTATTGAAAAATCTTTGGTAATACTTAAAATGTTTTCCCAGATAACTAATGAAATAAATACAGAAAATAATGTGTCTTTCAAAAATAATTTCTCTTGTAAAAATAATGAAAACGAAAATTAATTCTTTTAGATTAAAAAGCAGTGAATTTCTAAAAGAAATGTTTTAACGTACTAGAAGAACAAGAACTTCCTACCCAGGCTACAATTTTGGACCTCGTTTCAAGAAATATGGTTTTTCAGATGAATGTAAATATAAAAGTGCATTTGAAACCTTGAAGAAAAAAGTATGCGCAGTTAATCGGCAAAATACTGAAACCAATAATGATTTAAATAGTGAAATTACGTCTACATTAATTTTATCACATGAAATAGCTGATGCTGACGATGACAATATTTGGGGTGATTTTGAAATGGAAACAAAAAAATTGATAGGTTCACAAAATCCAACAGCAGCTGGAATAATCGAACTGCAGAAGTATTTTAATGAACCCCTTCTAAATCGTACGAGAAACCCATTTATGGTGGTTAGAACGAAAAAAAGTATATCCTAGATTATTCGAAATCGTGAAAAAAAGGCTTTGTTTGATATCCATACCTTGCGAGAGAATATTCCAAAGCTGGTTTAATTTTAACCGTGAAGAGAAATCGCCTTTCTTCAAAAAAATTAGAAGAAATTATTTTTATCATAATCTATAAATTTCATTTTTTACAAGGAATTTCAATATTTAAAAATTTTTGTATAGTTTCATTATATTTAAAAACGAAAACTTTATTTGTAACAGATACTATAATTTCATTTTTTTTATATTTAATACAATTTCCTTTAATCGCTGATTACTTTTAGAGTGTAATCGTGATCTAACAGTCGCTCAACTTGAAATTATTTTAACAAACTTACCTTCTTTCTAACATAATAGAACATTGATGTAATCTATGTATTTAAGAAACATATTTACAATCTGTTCTATGTTTGTATCGCTTAAATTGTATCAGTTCTAAATAAAATGTTTTATGTCTAGTTTTAAAAATATGAGCAAGTTTTAATACTAATAATTTTTTTTTTTTTTTTTAATAAAGATACGATCTTAACAAATTTTAAGATTGTTCGATGTTTATGAAACTTGTAGTTTAATAGTACTTGATTTGATAATATGATAGACAAAAGAATCGTAGTGATAAATTTGAAATTAATAAAAATATACATGGTAGATACATAAAAAATGATCATTGACAGCTCACTATCTTAAATATACTAATTTTTAAGGTACAATTAAAAAAAAAACAATTTGATTAAAAGTGATGTCAATTGCAATTCACCGGTTAAGTATTAAATTCGTCCATTAAATCTAAAATAAACGAAAAAAAATTGAATAAAAGTACAAACAGCAATTCTATAAATACATTAAATGTATACAAACATAAAAAATAACATCACAATATCTAATAAACAGCAATATTTCGAAAAATATCGTTTTAAATTTTTTTTTTATTTTTATCAATACATAATGATGGTGAACGCTAGTCATTTTTAAATATATTACTCTATCTAATTATCTAAATTTAGTTATAGACTTTTGTTCTTGTTCCGTCGATATTCGTTTGCATTGGTTGTGAACTTGTGACTGCATAAAAAGTAGGTTCAGGAACTAATTTTTGCTAATTGAGCGAACTCGTTCCTGTAGTTTTGGAAGCAGAATTAGTTTTTACTAGTTTTAAAAACTACGTGTCTATTTCGTAATCTTGTAGGTCTTTTTCTTTTAAACGCTTCTTTAGGCGTTTCATTTCTTCACTGGATATCTTTGCTACAATGTATGTTTTTCCTGGGTTATGTCGTAAACATTTGACAGAATCAATTTTCTCTAGATTTTATCGCTTGATATATATAGAACAGTTTGACCACGGGTGGCTGGGGATAGACAACGCAGTGAAAGAATTTGTTAGAAATTTGCATTAAATATTATATTCAGAAGATTGCTTGAATAAAATTGTAATAATAATCTATATATATATGTTAGTATACGTATGAAGAAGGTGGTATATTCGAAAACTGACATGAAACTGCAATATTGTGAGCGGAAAACGGAATTGAAAGAAAATCTGAAAGAGCCTAGGAAATATCTTACTTTGCTCTGAGGCGCTATAATCATTACAACTGTTTCCAGTTTTCTTATGCAGATGTTACTCCAACAATTTCTTTCAGAATCCTTCGCTTCCCAATCGTCTCTTACTTGTAAATATCGCATCATGTCGCAGTTTAGTTTTTAACGGTCTTTCAGAGTCAGGTTTGTTTTCTTTTTCCGTTTAACGAGGTGTGCGTATAAGATTATTTTAGTTATTTCTAAATCGTTCATACCTAAAACATGCTCCAGTCAGTGTAATGAAGATTTGCTAATCAGTTATTTAAAACTTCTTTATCCGAGATATAATCAGTTCATTTTATGCATAGAACACGCCGTTGCAAACGCTGCTATAATCTCTACAGTCTTTATGTCATCGATCTCAGTTATTTCAAGTATCTGTTATTCAACAACTTTTTGTGTGTGTGTGTGTGTGTGTGTGTATATGAAAACTTTTAATGAAAATATTTCATAAATTTTGTGTATCTTTTAACCGTTCACCTTCATATAATCCTAATTCGACATAAACATAACAAATTGATATAATTAATTACAAAATTCACCTGAAATGTGGAAGAAGATATTCTGCACGCGCCTTCTCGACTTCACCCGAGATTTTGACTATTGCCGTTTCATAAGTCCTACATGTAATTGACCGCGAGAAAAACACTTATTTTGCCTTGTCCCTTATTAATAGTACTGCAAATACATTATATATATATATATATATGTGTGTGTGTGTGTGTGTTTGAAAAGTGTAACGACAGTCTACGCAGAGACGTTGTTTAAAGTTCACATTTGTTTGAAATTGTTCAAAGTTCAATTGCCGCAGCGGCGTTCTGGTTCGATGTCTTCTGATTTCTTATCTGAGTATGGTTCGATGAAATAAAAAAATTATAAAACAGTAGAAAAGACGTTACACATGTAATCTATATAATTATTATATATTTATTATTCTATTATTATTATTTTATGCTGTTATCGTAAATAACTCGTATAAATATTGATAAAATATATTTACCGACATTTTATATCGTGTCCCCTAGTATGCCATATCGTCCGTAAACGATAAATTTTATTAAGAACTTCAATAATAAAACATAATAAAATTAAAATTATGAATTTTTATAATAAATATTTTCACAGATTATTCATACGCACAGTAACATCGTAACAAGATCTATCACGATAGGTAAACGTAACGGCGACACAATTATTAATACTAAAATATGACGATCGAAACTGACCGATTCAACTAACTAAAACTAGACTGACTTAAAATTAAACTGAACTTATTAATAATCGAACATCTCTCCTTTTATACTAATAAATATGCATATATACACACATATACATATATACACGCCTAATTAAAACTTCCTGGATTTTTTCTAGAAAGATTCGTTTATTATTAATTGTATATACTTATGGAACTTCTTGAAAAATCTTTGTATATTTACATATGTGTGAGTGTATTTTTTGATTGGTTTAACATAATTTGTTATATGCAATCATAAACATGATTTTGCTGGCTACACGTGGAACATCTCACATGTAGTAATGATCTTGTCATTTAATATATTAATATTTGTGTGTTGTTTCCATAATTACATCGATCAGACGATTTTCAATAACCAATCAAAATGTGTTAAAATTCTCCTCATTTTCTCGTGGGAAAATTAGGCTACATATACACTATTGTGCGTGCAACTAGTACAACGAGAAAGCAACAGAAAGTTGTGTGTCATCTTAACTTACTATTAACCATTTAATATAATTATTTTCTCTCTTCAACCGCGTCTTCACTGTTACCCCTTTACTAACGATATACACATAATACATATATATATATATATACATATATACAAGCACTTTCGTATCATGTGCTCAGTAAGATATAACTGTAGCGTCATAACCGCCACAAATTAAATATTAAAGTAATTCATTATATTAATATCGATAAGCAATTAATAATATTAATATCGATACGAACCGTAGTAGTATCAGGACGAAATAAACAAAGTTAGTCGTCAACCTGACGTTTCCCGAGTATGCACGCGTATCTCGGTCTCTCTTTTCTTCCGTTCGTATGTATGCACGTTATAATCGTTTATTTTTATAGTTTTGGTTATTATTAAAGAGTTTAATTAAAAATTAATTCTCATTTTTAATTCCTGGTGGTTGATAAATGTTGAGCTCTCCTGAGGTCATTGAAGGTAATACAAATTACAACAGTGACACAGGAAATGCAACAGTGCTGACCTCCGAACGTTTGAACACGCAAAACTTTCTGATCTGGTCGTTTTAAATCTAATTAGTGCAATAAATGTGTTAAATTGCGCCAGGGTGCGGTCGAAATTTAATAATCTGGGATTGGAATTATATCCCGTTGAATTTTAATCATCTCGTTCAGTGAACAACGTGTTCGCACGATCGGATATCGGGCCTATGCGTGTATTGTACGATCGTTTAAAGTTTTGATCGGGAGGCTGTAGTGTCGTACGATATCCTTCGCCGTGTTTTAGATCGCACGAAAGTACAATCTTTACTGTGAACTATTATCGATATCGCAAGGTTTGTTTATATTAACCGTTACTGAGTACGCCTATACATACAGTTAGTCATGTTATCTATTTACAGAGTGTTTAAAATTTTTTTGCTTTGACGGTAGATTTTTATTCATATACTTTTATTCAGGCCTATATATTAAGAGAATATTTACGCATTAACGTAGTGGTCCGACATATAAAGTTTTTTTTTAATATTAATAGTTCAGTAACAGTTTTCTGTTGATAAGTATCCGACAAATCAGGATTGTCAATATGGAATAGACCCCGATGACACAAATCACCCCAGAGGGCAGGCCTATGTTAAATACCGACGCATCGTTTATATTACCATCCGAGGCCGTGCTGGTGCGCCTTCCACCTTTTTTACGTCGAGATCCATACACATGGTTCCGTCAAGTCAAAGCGCATTTTGCAGCATCACAAATTTTTGATGACGCAATTTGCATAAATTTATTAGTAGCTAATTTAGATACGGACACTGTACGAGGCGTAGGACCGTTACTAGACGAATCACCAGAAGCCAACACTTATAACATAGTAAAGGCTGCAGTACTACGTTGCCATACTAAACCATCGGAAGATCATTTCCGTAAGTTATTGGAGGAAGCCTATTTAGGAGATCGTACACCTTCTTCTGAATTATTACCTCTCCCAAGGGTACCTCGAACCAAAGGGGCTTCGGCTACTTTGGTTGGACCGTCTACCCACGTCGGTACAAATGGCTTTAGCATGTTCGCCCTTAACGGAATCGTTAGAATCTGCTGTGGAACTAGTAGACACATTATACTCGATAGAAAGGAAGAGGGGTATAGAATGGAAATCTGGGTATCACGAAACGGCACCTATACGTTCGGCACCGCCAGAAGGAACCGGGTCTTCTACAACACACCGAACCAGGACCGCGGCGATTAGAATTCAAGGCGGAACAACCGGGAAAGAAACAGTTGAGACCTACCAGTGAGTATTGCTGGTATCACGAGAAATACGGGGAAAATGCGAAAACGTGCCAATTCGTTAAGAAACCAGCAGGATGTCTCAGCGATTACGCAAAAAGAAGAGTTCAGGCTAATTATAGATGATGAAGCGACGAAGGTAGCTTTTTCAATGGATACCGGAGCTCAATGTTCCATCCTGGCAAAGAAGGATGCAGGTTATTTCCTACCTAGCAAGTCAGGAGAGCTGCTAGCGGTAAATGGGACCACTATTATGGTCTTAGGGAAAACCGGGAGAACAGTAACATTAGACACAGGTGAGACATTCTGTTGGGAATTTTTAATCGCCGGTATTTACATATCCCTAATCAGAACAGATTTTTTATGTAAGTTCGAATTACTACCGGACTTAAAAAACCGGAGAATCATTACACATCAGCGAAATGGAGCAAAGAAAACTAACGTAACATGTTGTGCTTATGGGTACTACGTTCTTATTATTTTTTTTAAATTTTATATTTACTAGTTCTTATTTTATTATTTTTTTCTTGTATTCGCCCTTTAGTCCTCACAGGTTCGGACTCCATTGGGGGGAGTTCATGTAGCGGCATAACCGCCACAAATTAAATATTAAAGTAATTAATTATATTAATATCGATAAGCAATTAATTATATTAATATCAATAAGCGAAATATCGATACGAACCATAGTAGTCTCAGGACGAAGTAAACAAAGTTAGTCGTCAACCTGACGTTTCCCGAGTATGCATGCGCATCTCGGTCTCTCTTTTCTTCCGTTCGTATGTATGCACGTTATTAATCGTTTATTTTTATAGTTTTGGTTATTATTAAAGAGTTTAATTAAAAATTAATTCTCATTTTTAATTCCTGGTGGTTGATAAATGTTTGAGATTTCCTGTAGTCATTGAAGGTAATACAAAATACAACAGTGACACAGGAAATGCAATATAACCATGAACCATACATCTAATAACATAAGCACGCTATTAAACCATCGTCATTATCATTATTCTTTTTACTTATTTTTGAATTCCCAAAATCATCTTATTTATTTATTTATTTTATTATTTTATTTATTTACTTAATCATTAACATGTAACAGCGTGGTTGTTACAATATATATATATATATATATATATATATATATATATATATATATATATATACATATATAATAAACCGAACAAAATATAACACAATCATTAAAAGTTTTTTAATGGCGAAGCTTTCCGACAGTTGCGTCATTTTCAAGCACGCGCCAAAATTATTACATCCTTTTTATATAGGAATAATTACTACTAATAATAACTTAACAAATAATAGTAATAATAATAATAATATCAAAACTCGACAGAAAAGCTACTCTGAAATAACTCGATGTAATAGTAATTCATCACATGTTAATGACTCATTAAATCACACCGACTCTTCAGACCTATCATCCATTTTATCATTATTTAAGGGCGCTGATTTTAATAAATTAATGATTGTTATTAAAACTATAATTACAAAACTAAATGCACTCGCGAATGCAGATAGTTTCACAAAAATAGCGGCTATTTTAGAAATAATTGCAGTAAATTATAATTTAATTTTTTTTAATGTAATATGATTAAGTTAGTTGCTTGGAATTGTAATTCTATAGTACACAAACTAGCTGAGCTTCATGAATTTTCTATTATAAATAGTATTGATATCATTGCTTTATCTGAAACTAAACTGAACAGTAACCTCACAGTTAAATTTCCTGGCTTTGATATTTTTAGAAAAGATGGAACGTGTTATAGTGGAGGAGTAGCATTGTTGATTAATCAACGGCTAAAGTATGATCTTGTGCCAACACCCCCATTACATAGTATTCAAGCTGTTGGCATAAACATTTATTTAACCACTGCTGGCAATACTCATAATGTAAATCGCAATGGAGATGTTGCTACTATTTTTGCTGTTTATAAACCACCTAATCGATTGACTAAGTATAGGGAAGATATTTTATCCTTGATGAAGACATGTAAAAAAATTATTTTAATCGGCGATTTAAACTCCAAGCATAAGTCTTGGAATAATTTTAATAATAGTCAGGCTGGCAACGTCTTACTTAGTACTTCTCTAACAAATAATATACAAATATTAGCACCACTAGAACCTACATACTTCCCACCACCTGGCTCTCGACCTAGTATTATTGATTTAGTTCTCGTCAAAAATATCAATACAACGCTGCCCATTTCAGTTAACTGTTTATCCTCCGATCATAACCCAATATTTATAATCGTCAAAACTGGCAACATACTGCAGCAAACCAGTACATAAAACATTTAATTTTAAAAATGCGAACTGGAATTTCTTTAAGCGTCATATTTCTGATAATATAAACTTAAACCTACCTATTTCTGATACTGACAACATTGACCACTGTCTCAGCACTCTGACGAACTTGATTCATGAAGCTATTGCCTTTCTGTTCCTATTAACCAGAATGTTTCCCCTATATCTTCGATCCCTTCGTATATAACTTCCATAATTAAAATCAAAAATATTGTCAGAAGATCCTATACTAAAAGTCGTTCACGTACTGATTCACAAAATATTAAGAAATTATTGAATCATCTTTCGATTTTAGTTCGATATTTACTAAATAAACATAATAATGAAAAGTTTAGTAAAATAATTTCTAACCTTTCTGTTAAAAAAAGTAGCCTTTGGAAGATATGTAAACAATATACACAACATCATGAAGCACTTCCCCCAATTCATGACCCTCATACTAACACATATGCATATAATAATACCCATAAAGCAGAATTGCTTGCTGCACGCTACCTTGACGATCACAGCAGAAATATCCATTTAGCTTCAAGCTATCAGAAGAACAAAGTACATAAAGTTGTCAGTAGATTTATCGCATCACCTCAGATAACAACTAATATTAAATTAACTTCTCCCAACGAAGTTTTTACACATGTAAAATCAACAAAGAAGAAAAACTCGGTAGGTCACGATGGTATCCAATCTATTGTCATTAAAATGCTACCTCAAAAAGCCATCGTCCAGTTAACTAATTTGATTAACGCAATGTTTAAATTTGAGTACTTCCCTTCTAGTTGGAAAGTGGCTAAAATAATTCCAGTACCAAAACACGGTAAAGATTGCTCTCAGATAGACAATATCCGTCCGATCAGCTTGCTTAGCAATCTTAGCAAAATCGCTGAAAAAATTATTCTGAAAAGATTATGTGACTTCACTAACTCTAATAATATAATACCTAGTAGTCAATTTTGATTTCAACCAAAGCATTCCACAACACAACAGATAGCAAGAGTTGCCGACTCTATCACAGATAATTTTAACTTCAATAAACATACTGGGATGGTATTATTCGATGTGGCAAAAGCTTTCGACACAACCTGGCACGACGGTATTATCTATAAAATGATTGTTACCAGGTTTCCCAATTATCTAATTAAACTGATTAATAGTTACTTAACTAATCGATCATTTTACACCATTATAAATAATGCGAAATCAAGTAGCAAATCCTGTTCTGCCGGCGTGTCTCAAGGTAGCGTGCTGGGGCCATTCTTATTTACATTTTTCATGCATGATTTCCCGCATATAAATAACATTGAGGTTGCCTTATACGCTGATGACACAGCGTTGTACTGCAGTTCCTACAGGCCAAGAGGTTACAATCCGGTGTTGATCGTATAATAAATTGCTCTTAATCCTTCCAAAACGAAATCAATTTTCTTCACTCGTCGAAGACCGTTTTTACCGACCAGACTTCATGTCAGTGGCGTTGATATAGAATGGTCTGACCAGATACGCTATCTTGGTGTCATTTTAGACAAGAGACTAACGTTTTCTAAGCATATTGACCATGCATCATTGAAGATAAACAGAGCAATCTGTTAAATTTATCCCATTTTCAAACGTAAATCTCACTTAAATATTAATAATAAATTAATAATCTACAAGTCAATCATTAGGCCTATTTTAAGATATTCTTGTCCAGTTTGGTCTTCAGTCTCAAATGCTAGTTTTAATAGACTGCAATTAGTCCAAAATCGATGTCTTAGATGTATCCTCAATGTCCCCGTATACACTAAAATTTCAAATATGCATAGTGCTGTGCAGATACCATATGTAAAAACTATATCCTCAAACTATCCCAAAAATTTTTTCTCAGTTGTAGTTTACTTCCAGCAATATGAAATTACGATTCCAGGGAACTAAGTATTAGATATACTAAGTATAAGCATCGACGCATTAAACATAATGTACTATTCTCATAACGTCATAAATTGTTTGCTTTCGTTTCAATTACTTATAAATGATATTATATATTCGTTATATAATTAAACTTATATTTATTATTTTTTAAATTACCGCTTTTCATTTGTGATGGTTTTTTGTCTGATTTTTCCATCAACACTATTTTCATCATGTATATTTATTATTTACCAGTTTATATTATTAGAATTTTTACTTTCATAAATGGAGAGGGCATTTGTTCCGGTACATTTATTAAATATTATTATAACTTTTTAATATAATGCCAAATATACGCGTTTTACATTTTTTTGAATTACCAGAAATGTTTATATAACAACTTAAAATTTGATATATCAATTTTAGATTTATTTTTCAATAAATTTTATTTATAAAACAGATTTTGAAAAATTTCTTCATCCAAATTTGATAAATATCTCCAAACCTGGTTCAGGTTCCATTAAATGTTGATTTTTTTTTAGTAGAATACTAACTGCTTTTATAACGTGTTTCGGGTTCATTCGATTGAGTGTATTCTATCCAGTATATCGTCGCATTTTGATCGTCTACGTCGATGAATTATCCGTAAGAAAGTTTTCAATAAATGGCTAATGAGACTACTTTTTTAAATATTATTGCAAACGAGTCATCATCATCTAAGAGTTTAATTACATCTCCCGGTACATTATGTGGTGTAGTCCCCTAATGACAACAATATAGGGTTTGTGACATTTCAACTGGTACGTATGAAACTCCAGCCTATGTTTACGCTGAGTACTTAGTGGAGCATAATAAACTTTTCTATAATTTTCCTCATCGCTGCAATTAATTTGAATAGTATTATTAGTGTTTGCATGACTGGCCTTTCCAAATATATATATATATAAAGAATACTTATATTTAATTTAATCCGTGCACTTCTTCTTGAGTAGTTTTACTATGTTTCAACTCCATCCATAGCTTCCTAACTATTTTAGAAAACTATCAAACACACACACACACACACACACACATATATATATATATATAACCAGATATAATTTGTGAGCCGTTACATTTTGCTAAAGGCGATATGGAGAATTTTAGACGGAAAATGACGTATGAAATACTGACCTAAAAAATTAACATAACACCTTCGAATATGTATGTAATTAAAATTTCCCAAAGCTTATGACATGATGCAGTAGTTATATGCAAAAATAATATGTACTTTCGAACTAAACTAGCAATAAAATTCTAATTTTCACGGTTCTATTATTTATTAATTATTATTTTCTTCACAACATTGTACACGACCTTTATAATGATGATCATCACAGAAAGATTTTTGACAATTATAGCACTCCATTTTTGACATTTGTTTCTTACTGTAATGACAATAAGCACAATACTGCCTGCTCGATGGTTCACTTTTCTATACTGACGAAATGTCTATTTCTGAATGTTTTAAACATTTTCGAATTATTATCTTCAACTCATTTGGTATTTATGATTTTAATTGTTTTTGCAACCAGGGGTTAAGAATTTGGTCAGCAAGACAATATAAAATCGAATCTATTAATCGACTGAGAAGTAGAATTTTTCTTGGAAAATTATATAAATATACAATGTAACTATTGACCATAATTATATCCAGCACATAATAAAACAGGCCAATGGCCACCTCGTCGCTCGCCCATAATTTATACCTTGGCAAAGTTGATGGAAGGTATCAACAGCTCGTAAACATTTTATTCGTTTAAGCTTTATATGATACTGCAGTGACATCTTTTTTTTTTTTTTTATTTTTAATGTGCACCTGTACAAGTTAACAATAAGCACATGAGTTCAGTTAAATAAAAAAAATATATACAAATACATTAACATACAGCCGCTGTTACAATAAACAGCCGGCCGGTTTAAAATTTTGCCTCAGCAGCAATGTCTTCATCTATATGACATCATTTTTCAATAGTTGAAAGTATGTCCCGGAGAATTTGTCGTTTTAGCCTTCGAACAGGATTATCTGGAAGTGTTGGCATGTAGATTCGCTCAATTTGGGGGTTTGAGTGACTGGAACATTTACCGAATAATTTTTGATATTTATACTGATAAATTTGTGTAACTGTAGGCACTTGCAGGTCGTGATGTAGAGTATCATTGCTGATATAATAAGGAGCATCACATATTGCTCTTAGAGCTTTCGACTGAAATTGTTGTATACGTTTGACGTTACTACTTGTTGCCGAGCCCCATAGTTCAATTCCATACTTCCATTTCGCCGCTAGAAGTGCGTTGTAGATCAGCAATTTATTATTTAATGAAGTTTTGGCTTTTCTTCCTATAATACAATATAATAGCCGAAATGAAATGTCTAAGTTTTTTCTAAGCTGCAATTTATGCGGAGTTCAGGTAAGTTTTTTATCCATAATAAGGCCGAGGTACTTTACAGTATCAGTCTGAGTAATTTGTTGCTGTTCATAGTAAACTGGAGGACAGGAACCTCTCCGTAATGTAAAAGTTACATTTGCCGATTTATCGGTATTTATCTTGATTTTCCATTTAGTGCACCACTTTCCCATTTCTTGTAGGTGAAGTTGAATAGAACGGGATGCAACTACACCGGGCTTTCATCGGCGGCTATAATCAAGGTGTCATCAGCGAAGGTGAATATCGATGTGTAAGATGTTGTAGGCATATCGGCTGTGAATATCGTATATAAAGTAGGTCCCAGAATACTTCCTTGCGGCACAGATACTTGTACTGGATACCAAACAGAGTATTCAGAGTTGTATCGTACACGAAATGTCCTGTTTTCCAAGTAGGATTTGATCAACAAGTAATAATCCGCTGGTAAGAACTTTTTAAGTTTATATAGCAGGCTTGATGCCACACTCTATCAAAGGCCTGCGATACATCTAAGAAGACAGCAGGACAGTATCGCCCTGTTTGGAAACAGGAGGAAATAGCATCGACAACCCGGTGACATTGATGTATAGTAGAATGAGTTTTACGGAAATCAAACTGGTGGGCAGGGATCAAATCTACTTTTTCTAAGGTTGCAGAAATTCTATGCAGTACTAATTTTTCGAAGACTTTTGATAATGTACACAGAAGACTGATTGGCCTATATGATGTTACAACAGAAGTAGGTTTATTCGGTTTAGGAACCATGATTATGGTGGATTTCTTCCATGTCTCGGGGAAATAAGAGAGACGAACAATAGCATTAAATAGGTACTTAAGTTGTAAAATTGTATTCCGTGGAATATGTTTTAATATATCTCCTGTGATCAAATCATGACCTGGAGCTTTGCGAGTATGCAGTCGTTTTAACTCCTGCTCTACTTCTGCTGGTGAAAAGGAACGTGTAGGAAGAGAAAGCTGTAGTGGGGTGTTCAAGTAATTATACACGTGTTCAGTAAGTTGTCTGTGTTCGGTGAAAAAACTTTAGGTGTTCAGCAAAATACTGAGGCTTGTCAGCGTCACTTTTTATCCATGCTCCAGATTGATTTCGTAAAGGTGAAGTCACAGTATGCTCCTTAAGGATGTGTTTGGTAGTTCTCCAAAGAGAATTATCCGTTATATTTAGATTTTGTAAAAATACTTGAAATGCATTGTCTTTGTACAACCTTACTTCTGCTTTCATCTTGTTCCTGATACGATCATGTTCTGCACGAAAGCAATGGCGCTGCCATAATTTACGCGCTCTACGTGTAGAAGTTATTAGTTCTCTAATCCTTAATGGAAGGTAATTTTGTTTCCTTTCGAATGGTAATAGGATGTAGAGTTGGTAGCGCAATTTTTTAGCATTGTTGTTAGATTTTCGATATGTGCGTCTACATCAGTAGGGGATTTTAACCGAGTTTTGAACTCAGAACACTTCTGCAGGAGATTATGAAATAAATTCCAATTTTTTGTATTTTTGGTCAGCTGCATGTTTTTAACGTACTGTAGTGGAACTGGATCGTGGTCAGACGTCAAATCCGGCATCGTTTTGCAAACATTATATGATTTTTCAGTTCCTTTTGTGATGAAAAGGTCAAGTAAGTCCGAGTGGCTGTTATTATGATATGTTGGTTCGTTCGGGGCTGTAAATTTATAGTTTTCCGACAGTATAATGTTTTTAGTATTTTGCCCCTAGAATTTACTTGTTTGAACCCCATAGGGTATGATTAGCGTTAAAGTCTCCTCCGCATTCGAAGTTACGACCTAGATTCAGAAAATGATATTTAAAATTATACTCATGAACAGCATAACGTGGTAGGTAGGCAATACATAGCAGCTAGTGTTAAATCAAAAATTGTATTTTGGACTGTTATTGGTGCGATCTGTATTGCTGCGGAAGAGTTATTGTAAGCTACATAGTGTTTGATGTCATTTCATATTAATACGGCAGCACCGCCATGCGCAGTTCCATCAGGATGATGATTTCTATGTATCGTGTAGCCAGAAATCGAAAACGAGCTGTTTACTGTGAGATGCGTTTCTGTGATGAGTGCTACATAAATACGTTTTCGTTTAAGAAAAAGTTGAAGCTCTAGCTTTTTTTGCTGGATTCCATTTGCGTTCCATATCATAATTACTAGGGATGATTGAGTGAGATTAGTGGTAGCAGTCATTTAGATTGGGTTAAAACTACGTCTATGACTTTGGCTAGTAAGTTAATTAAAGGGTTAATTATAGTTTTAAATTTGTTTAGAAAAGTAGATAAACATTCCGTTAGTGTGGTCGAAGGATTGTCAAATAAACTGGGTGTATTTTGATGTACGATATTAGCGTAACTAATATGTTTCCTTTGCGAGGTTTTGTTGATATTATTGCTATTATTTTCGCTGTTGTCGTTGGCAACGTTATTAATTTGGTTATTAATGTTATTGTTGTTGTTGTTATCAGTATTAATAATATTATTAACTAACGGAGGAAAGTTTGTGTGGTTCATGAAGTTATACTCGTGATTTCTACTCTTTCTTAGAACTGGATTCAGAAACGTTAGTTCTTCTTGGTAAGCAGGACAGCCACGATAATTTGAAGTATGAGGACCATTGCACAGGGCACATCTCGCAGGCAAATTAACTGTCTTGTTGCAATTTGCCGTGTCGTGTTTTTCACCACATTTTACACATCGAAAAGGAAGATTACAATAACGCATTTTGACATCTTGTGCACTGAGGAAGTTGTCTGAGTTTCCTTGGTTCCTCTACGGAAATTGCCGAATATAATAATGAAGTTATTTTGAATATTTCCGAATTAATAGGTAATTGATTTAAGTCTACAAAAAACATTGGAAGTGGGTATTTATTTTTACAGATTTGAACGAGTATCCTAGTTTTTCTAATTCTATTTTAATTTCGTTAAGAGGCGTTGTGTGATGAAGATGACGTATTACGACACGAAATGATCGATCTTCTGGTAACTGGTAAGTGAAAAAAGAGGCATTTTTTATTTTCAATTTTTGGACTAGACATCTATAACATTCAGAATTACTGGGTTTAATCGTAATCCCACCTTTAGCAGCTTTACATTGAAAACAGTAGTTCGAGACTTCGGTTTTTAGTTCACTAACAAATTTTAAATAATTGACAATATTTTTGACAAAAATAGGGGTGGATTCTTTTGAAATTTACATTTTTTCTTGGCGGAAGCGCCTCTTGTGAGTTATCTACCATGGGAGCTTCATTAACAAGCTCTGTTGTGGATTCCTCTGTTTGCTCATCACTGAGGTATTGAAAACAATTGTATGTCAAAGGTTTAGGGTGAGAAAGATTCCTTGTATTTTTTGTCCTGTTTGCTGTGTTACTTTTTGAATGTTTTAATGCTGGGATCCAAGAATCCTCATCACTACTCGAAAGGGGACGTTTATATACAACAGTAAAATCACCACCAACACGCTGTATCGATAAGGGAGGAACCGATACATTTTCCAACGATCTAGAGTCTACAGCCGATTTCAAATGTACTTCTACATTACTTTTATTTATTATTTAATGTAACATTGACCTTTTCATTTAAATAACTGGTTTTCGAAGTTAATGGAGAATTATTCTAAGCTAAATAAAAAAAGTGTAATTTTGTAACGACTCTTCTTGTTTCCTTGTCTCATGCGAGCTCGAAAACGATGATCGGTATCTACATCCATACAAAGTGTTACCAAACAATCATTCTATCGAAAGATTCATTAATCCAGCTAACACTAGCTAATAAACAATTTATTTTCCTCAACATCTTTCAATGTTGTTATCTCCCCTTTTGAACATAATATTTTATAAATTACCCCTATCACTCTCGAGCCATCCATATTTCGATACAAAAATATATCAAAACTACACACACACACGCATTTATTGATAAATATAAATGTAGCAATGTTTTAAATGCATTACTATATAAATTCTAGAAAAAAAATATATGCTCAATTATATAATGCGAATGCAATCGCCAACAAAATACGCCATATTATAAAAAGGAAAAAATAACGATACCAATCGATGAAAGTCTAAAAGAAAGAAAGTGGCGATTATAGTTAGCCACATCCATGTTGTAATTTCTCGATCCATTAACCATCGGGTGAGGTACAGCGTTTCCTATCTGTAATATTATGTACATAAATATACGTAATAAAAAATGATTTAACGTAGAAAATAAGTCGACCAGCTAATAAATTCTAATTGATAAAAAAGTAATTGTCGAATTTATGAACATTACATTACATTTACAAAAATTAATTTCATTTACGACTTGTAAATACAATATCAACGTATAATCCCGACTATTCGGAATAGTTATTTCATTTTATTAAGTTTAATTTTAATCACTGTATTGTTTATTAAAAATACTCAAATACCTAATCATTTGCATTACATACTTTGATCATTCGTGGATTTCATATAAAAACTTCAATTTACAAGTTTCTGTATTTTTAAACATTTCAATAGTTATTTTCTAATATGTTAACAGCGCACATTATTTTTGTTCTTTCCGGCAAAATGTGGATTTACCCAAAATGAGGTAGAAATAAATTAAGATAAAACATTATATATAGATACACTTATCCTAAAATTATTATTCATTTAGTGTATAATGTAATGTAATTTATTGTTTAATTTTGCTTTTAATTTACAAACGAATCAGAGTAGTCATAAACCAAATGCAACAATTGATTTAATGTTGATTAATTCAAGTTAATGTTATTATTATACTCAAGTGATAATAAATAACCGTTTTATTCTTTGAATATAATGCGAAAATATTTGTTATTTAAAGTTAGGAAACTACGATGATGAAAATTTACTCGGACTAATATAATTAAAATATTTAATTCATTTTTTAAAATCGATAGGAAACGTTTCCTACGTACAATGTTAAAATGTAGCGAATAACATATCTAATTTACCGTTCTTTATTGTAAAATGAATTTATCAAAAGAGATTTCTTACGCGACGTTTATCTAAACGTATCTTACTAAGAAAATGAAAACTACTAAAAATGTTACATAACTTAAAACTTTACAAATGATGTTGAGCACGTGTTGATACTTTCTGACATTTAAGTAGATGTTGAGGTGTTTCATTCGGACGAATAGATTTATTAGCTTGTTTTGTATATCACTCAATCATCGTTTTTCTTTCTGAATTGAAGCACCGACATTTTTCGATTATTATTAGTCTCCTGATGATGAATACCACAAAAGGGTTCAATATCTTGACGATGACTCTACATTATCATGAACTGGTCATGTGGCGGTGTCAACTGATCAAATATAAAAAAATATATTGCATTTAAAAATATAATTTAAAACAGTAACCATAATTTCATGTCTTTGCTGTAGTTGAACGGATTTAGGAATCGATTACTTCTACATGAACGTTAAACTGGTTTGACCGATTGCTTTTGTACAGTAAGGCTAGGCGCAAATTGAGATGCGTTTAACGCGTGTGACACGACACAGCGCAGGGCGAATTTTTGTAACATGAAGATTGTAACGTAACAGCGCAAATTGCGGACATGGCGCGATGTGACGGGAATAGCGTCAGCTCGTAGTCGTGCGAGGCTGTAGTTGAGCCACAGTTTCTCGTGTCACACTCGCGCGTTTTCCACTTGATTGCATTTTCTTTTGAGGTTTTCTAGTTTTCATTGTTTTCTATTTTTTGTTGATTTATTTTTCGTTTATATTTTTTTTTTATGGTAGAGGAAATGTTAATAGAGACAGTCAGGAAACGCAAAGAACTGTATGATAGAAAGAATCCAAATTATATGAAAACAAAATTTAAAAATGGAATTTGGGACGAAATTGCAAATACTTTAAATTTGAAAGATGATACATAATTATTTTCTAATTAATAATGTATCAAAGTTTTTTGTTAACTAATTACTACAAGTCCTTTTGATATATAAATCGCAATTAACACCAATTTTTATAAATGTGTTGTCATTGTCAATAGTATTAAAAAATTATTTTACCTGTACATTGTAAAATTTAATAATTTCATCGTTTATATTTCATAATTCATTATTTTAGAGGAACGGAATAATTATATTCTCCTTAAATTCCTCTTATTATTTTTATTTAAATGACTAATATGCAAGTAAAATAACTCATTTCTATGTCAAAATTTCTTATTTACATTTTAAATATTAAAATCACTATGAATAAATTTGTTTAATAAATTATTGTTAACATCAGTACAAATGTATATATGCAATATTTATGATATATTCTTCAAATTAGATATATTATCTTAATAATTCCCAACCATAACGGATTGATGTTGCCACGGAACTGCCCCCTAATTATTGAAATATTCAGTAAAATTTTGTCTCACCACGAAAGCGGCTGATGAAGTCCTTTCCCTATTTTTTTTTACATGAAGTAATTGGGTCTGAGGCAATTTTTCAACTTCTATATCTTCTACTGTCATTGCTGATGTTCGCAAGTAATTGTGCAAAACACAAGCTGCTTTTACAACATCTCTCACAGTGTCCACTTTATTTTCAAATGGTTTTCTGAACACACGAAACCGTGAAGACAATATGCCAAATGCACATTCTACAGTTTGTCGAGCTCGAGAAAGTCGAACATTGAAAAATTTATGTTCATAATTTCCAGTTATATATCTTCTTGGATATGGCCTTATAAGATTTGTTGATAAAGGAAAAGCTTCCTGCATCATTCATCTTGCTGGTCATTTTAAATTGTCCGCATCGTTCTCTTTCCAACAAAATACATTTATTCGCTGACTTAAATTTCTTATTCATTCCGGAATAAATAAAAATTTCTTCATCAAAGTCCGAATCTGATTCAGAACTTAAATTTAATAATAACAGTTTTTTTGTTCTCCATTCACACATTTCGATTTAGAAAAATATGACTCGAAAACTGTGTTTCAATATGCGCACCATCACGCTACGCGTGTGACGCGCGCGTGTAGTGCGACAAGTGTCATGTCATGTCACACGCGCTATACGTGCCTCAATTTGCGTCTAGCCTAAGAAGTATATTCCGGTTAGTTTTATTTTTATTTTATTACTTAATCTTCAACAGAAATGTCATATACGACTATCAAAATGATTTGTTGAAGTTAAATGTGCCATGTGGAAACCATTCTCTTAAACCATCGTTATCTAATAATGTTTTTTTTTTTTTATATTAATTTTAATTATTATTACTATTTACTTTTAAACAATTTCCTATGTTAATTTTTGCTTAATTTTTTTATTTCCCCTTAATTCCAGTCATATCCCTATTTCAAAGTATATTGAAATTAGTAGTTAAAGTTAATTATTGTAAAATAAATAATACAAAATAAAGCACTTATGTGATCATGGATAAAATGAACGAAATTATTAAATAAATTATAACATCAATTAGTAATAGTAAATAAATTTACAAAGTGTAAATTAACTGAAGAGAATCGTAGGTTCGTAAGTCCATGAGGAACAGGAACACGAATTCCATGTTAAACACTAAACATTAAACACATAACTTAAACAGTTAAACACATAAACACGAACTATGACTATAAAAATTTATAAAATAACTATGGATACAACACAGAGTAACCATTATAAAATAGGCGTAGTTAATTTTTTTGCTTAGATACATACACAACAGATATTTAAAATTTATAATTAATTAATCATGGTGATTACTAAAAATTATATTAAAAACTAAAATAACACAAAACTTTAAATTTAATCAACGTCAGAAAAATGGTTATCAAGTCACGTTAATAGATTCTATGTACTTATTTATAGTTTATTTTTCTGTAAACATAAAAACAAATTAAAACAAACACCTAAAATAATTAAAAAGTTTTTTAAAAATTTATATATATGCCAGAAACTGAACCTGACTGAAAACTTTTTAAAAATTATTTATTATAATATACACGGGTGAAAATAATTAATTTAATGTACTTTTTAAAGGTGAAATACTAAAATAATAAAATAAAAATAAAGCTGAAAGAGTTTAAAATTTGCTAGAAACAATTTATTATAAATAAACCTTAAACTACAAGTATTGAAAACTTTTTAAAAGCTAGTTATTAAAATATGTACACTGATAAAAATAATTATAATTGAATTTACTTTTTAAAGGTGAAATACTAAAATAATAATTTAAATAAAAACAAATTCAAATAAAAGCTGAAAGAGATTTAAAAGTTTATAAAATCCATGTATTATAAAATTAAACTGGAAACTAAAAGTGATTGAAAACTTTTTAAAAACTATTTTAATATACAGTGGAGAAAATAATTATAATTTAATGTAATTTTTAAAGGTGAAATACTAAATAGTTTTATTATATTTTACTTATTAAAAATTAGCGAATGAAAATTTGTTTTATTTAACAGATAAAAGTCAATTTATATTTGTCATATTTGATGACGTCATAAATATATGTATTTAAACGTAATAAATTTTGTACAAAGGATCAAGAAATAAATGTTATAAATTTGTGAAAAATTTTAATAAGTCCATAATAAATTCTTATAGAATAATGTTGTTAATCACGAAATTTAAAAATATATATGAAGTTAAGAAATAACGTTTAATTGACATCAGATTTATAATAATAAAAAACAAAAAATATGATACAATGATCCGAGAATACTTACCTATAATTATACAAAATATAGAGCAAAGATTGAGTAAAAACAAAATTATAAATAAAACTACTATCCCCCCCCAGAAAAAAAGAAGACATAATAAACTTCCGTATAATGTTATATGAATTACATAAAACTTTAAAAACTCATTTACATATTACATTCAACTAAAAATAAAATAAGAAACTAGAGCTTCTAAATTAATTTATTTAATAAAATATGATTGGTGCGCCTGTGTTTATTTTTATAACGATGGCGTAGGGATTGGTAATTATAATTACCAATGAAATTTATAATTTGATTATTTGATGATACACATTGATCAAAAAATTACCTCGTTCTCGTTACTATTTCATTATATAACAATAAGGGAAATAAAATATGCATAGCTTTGATCCGAGCCTAATTTGGCTTATTTCATATAATTTTCAATCACTGATTTTGTAGTTTGTAGTTTGTTGATACTAAATAAACTGGCAGAATACTATACAGGACAATCATATAGCATCTTGATAGGATCACGTTTAAGACTTTATTTCAAACTGACAGGGTAGATCTTCTACTGAATACAGGACAAGCATATAGCATCTTAGATAGGATCAGGGTTAAGACTTTCTCACTGACAGGGTAGATCTTCTATTGAAAGTATGTAGTTTGTTGATACTAAATAAACTGGCAGAATACTATACAGGACAAGCATATAACATCTTAGATAGGATCACATTTAAGACTTTACTTCTCACTGACAGGGTAGATCTTCTATTGAATACAGGACAAGCATATAGCATCTTAGATAGGATCAGGGTTAAGACTTTTCTCACTGACAGGGTAGATGGGTAGATCTTCTATTGATAGTCTGTAGTTTGTTGATACTAAATAAACTGGCAGAATACTATACAGAACAATCATATAACACCTTAGATAGGATCACGTTTAAGACTTTATTTCTCACTGACAGGGTAGATCTATTGAATATAGGACATAAAATGTGCAGTTTTTGTTATGTTTTCATAGTACACTGATTTATGTGATTTGTGAAACTAAATTTATAAAGACACTTAGATATTAATATTTGTTTGCCAGTTCAAAGGTTTGTTTTTAACGATAATATTGTTATTTGTGACAGGTTTTTGCCTTGTGAAGAAGAGTATCTCGATTCTGATTTACTTTCATCTATTTTTAACTTTCATTTGAAACAGTATCTGGAAAATATCTCAGCTGCTTTAGCTAATCTATTACATATAGTATCTATCTTAAATGAATCAACTAGCGTCAATAATTTTAACAGAGTGCAGCAGCAGCAATCGAAGATACTTCGTATAATCACGTCCGCGCCTATCTACGTTTCTAATCTAATCCTACATAATGATTTGAATATTTCATTTGTCCAGGATGTTTACATTAGCCAGTATGAGAAATTATTTAACAAACTCAAACATAGCAGTAATCCTAATTCTTTCAGAATGCACTCATTAGAACCACCAGGCAGACTAGCTAGGAGATTGAGAAGGAAGTGTTGTCGTTAATTTTTTCTTTATTTTGTAAATTTTATGTTAGGTAACATTTTTAGTAGTTTTTAGTAAGATACGTTTAAAAAATGCAATTAGATGAAATTACAAACAATTAAAAATGAAAAACAAAATAAGAACAATGTTAATCCCTATAAAATTTATTTTATTTATGCAAAGCTTTTCATGCAATACAAAAACGTCACATTTTATTTCCAACATTTATGTATCGCTTGAAAATGACCTTAAAGTATAAAAGCTTTGCATAAGTAAAATAATATAATTTGTAATACTTAAGATTTACTTTAAGTGTCGTTTATAGTGAACTAAAAAAAAGAACTGTAAACAAAGCGCTAGTATGGTAATATGCAAATTGAAAAGAATTAATTGTGTCAGCGTATAATGGAAAAAATTCGACATTATTTGATAATACATGAAAACATTTAAAATTGGACAAAATTAACTGTTATATTTTATTTTCTAATTTCACGTATTTTATAGATTGCAACCAACAGATTCGGTGAAGAAACAAATATTTATATCTTGAACAACAATGTAAATCATCATCTGCAAATGGGAACATTCAGAAGCTATTGCCGTTTGTAAATTTTCATCAGATGTGGGTAATAATCGCGAAATAGCTACTATGCGAAAAATGACTGGAAACAAAAATATTGGCCGCTGATCGGGTGATTGTAATTTTTAAAATGTCAATAATCCGTAAAAAATTTTTCATTGATATATAACGTTCACATATGAACGTATTTACAATAGTATTAGTATAATAAGCAGTATTTATTTATATTAAAAATGTAAAAAGAAAAAAAAATAAATGGATCAATTCACTTATTTTTTAGTTATTATTAGTTGGACATAAAAAAGAATTGCAATACTTTATTAAATTACCTAAAATTAATGAAAACGTTGCTAATAAGACAATTTTTCTTTTTTAAATAAATTTAATTTGAATACATTTTGCAACGTGTTTAAAATTTGAAATTTTGTTTTCCAAATATCTTTTGATATATATATATACGCATATGTACCTATTGTATTTTGTTGTATTATATAATACAGAACTAATTTAATAATAACTTTATTTATAAAAAATGATGTATGTGGTACATAATACACATTTTTAATATTATAATTTAATGTTAATATATTAATTGGTTTTGCCTTACGATGTGGTATTATACCAATACATAACATTCTCTCCTAAACAGAATGAAACAATTATTCATTATAGGTTCATTTTCCTCATTTTCTTGTGATTATCATAACATTCTTTCCATTGACTACATTCTTTAATTAATATTTTCACACTTCACTTTTGATCTCAGTCTTAGCTTCATTTCGACAATACATGGATGACCTTCATGTGCAAGCCGCAAAATTCTTTTACACAAACTCGCTGATGGTACTATTAAATCACACAAAGTAGTATGCCATCATAGATACCTAACTCAGATTTGACTATGCTGTATTTAATTAATTATTTTGGCCATAGCCCACTAGCTTGTAAATTATTATACACTGCTTGAGTATCTTCATCTTTTTCAGTTGCTTCCATTATTTCTTGAACTGATAAAGCTTTTGGATCTTGCTTCTGCCTGCCACCATTTGAATAATTTCTTCACTTTCAGGAATGCAATTATTATAATCCTGCATTATTTCAATTTGGGTTTAATGGGTCTGTTATATTATTTTCCCCTGGTACATGTTTAATATAATAATAAAAATTCTGTAATCTTATTAACCAACATTCAATGCGAGCGTTTGTACGAAATTTAAAATTAAACACAAAATCTAATCCTTTGTGATCTGTTAAAATATCAAATCTTTTTTCAAAAACATAAATACGAAATCGTTTACAACCCCATTCAACTGCCAATGCTTCTTTTTCATATTAAGAATATTTTTTTTCTGCCTCTGTTAGGCTTTTACTGGCGTACAGTACTATTTCTGGTTCTTTATTTTTACTTTTTTGGATTAGTACAGCATCTAATGCATCAGGACCAGCATGTGTCATTATTGATAAATCTGCATTTTTATCAAATACTGTATTAATTTTTGTCATTGAATCTTTAATTTTCTTAAAAGCTACTTCTTGTCGTTTTCCCCAATTAAAAGTATAATTTTTCTATATTAGTACACGCAGTGGAGCTGTGAGTTGGGAATAATTTGGGATAAACCTTGATTCATAATTTGTGTCCTAAGAAACTCAGTAACTCATTTTTCGTTGTAGGTGCTCTAAAATTTCGAATTAATTTTTTCCTTTCATCGTGAGGTGTTGTAATTTTATTTGTCCCATAAATTCAATATCTTTCTTTTTAAATACTGACTTTTCATTATTTACTTCTAAGCCATTTAGATTTAAACAGTCAATCAACGCTTTTAAATGTTTGTCATGTTCAGCAGTACATTTATTGAATACAATTATGTCATCAAAGAATGCTTTAACATTTTTTAAATTCTATACTAAATTTTGTATTATTCTTTGAAACATTTTAGGCGCACACCTTATTCCAAAATATAACCGTTTAAAACGATAAATTCCGTCAGGTTTGGTAAATGTAGTTATTTGTCGTGATTCTGGTGCTAGCTCAATTTGGTGATATGCAGAAAGGAGATCAATTTTGCTAAAAATTTCGCAATCTTTGGCTTCTTGGATAATTTCATCTAATGTTGGTATCGGAAAATTTTCACATAATACTGCATTATTTGTTCTCCTCATATCAACACACATTCGTATTTTTCCATCTTATTTTAGACATATTACAATCGGTGACACCCATGGTGTTGGCCCTTCTACTGTTTCAACAATATCTTGTTCTATATGCTTTTTTAATGGTCCACGTAACTGAAATGGAATTCTACGACATGGCTGTGCTACAGGTATCACTGATATATATATATTGGGATTTTAAGTTGAAAATTTTTTAGTTTCCCTATTGGTTTATTCTCATCTTGAATCATATAAATTTCTTCACCAATGCATAATGCACCTAGTGAGCTGTTTCATTACCCAGCAAGCATTCATAATTATCACTAACGTCATTTAAAACATATCGATTTAATTTCTGGTTTTATTCGACCCCGGATTGGAACATTTACTTGTTTTCCATAAAATACGATTTCTAGTTCTGAATGAAAACATTCACAATTTACCTTTTGTTTTTTTAATTTTTCCAATGTCTTTTTATTAATAACATTGCACGTTGTTCCGGAATCAACTAACAAGTTAATTTTGACACCACCTATTTCAAAAGGTAAGAAATTATCCTTTATTTTATTACCTGTAATTTTAAATATGTATTCTGGTTCATTCATTTCATTTATATGTCTTACAGATTCCTTTATCATTTTATTCTTATTCCTTGTTTTTGTTTAACAACATCTTGAAAAATGATTTAAATGACCACACTTATTACATTTTCCACATCTATAACCCGATCTTTTATTACTATTAAACGTATTTGTATTTATCTTAGTCCAGTTCCTTATTGCATTAACTCGTTCCGTATTTTATGATGATGACTGAAACTGTCTTGACTTTAATTTTACAGATTCTAAAATTCGTCCTAATTCAACAACTTTATTTAAATTTTTCTCATGACTCTCCAATAATTTTCTGCGTAATTAGACGTTCCTTCCACTATTTGATCGAGAACAGCTTCCTCTCTATTTGGAAAATCGCATCGTTTTGCTTCATTTCGTAATTTAGTAACAAACTGATCAACGAAGTCATTACCTTGAACAATTTTTCTCCGTGTCGCTGATACACTTTATTAATTCGTGAATCAAAATGTTTATCCAACAATAAAATAGTTTGATCAAAAACGTTATCACTTTCTGCTACTTTCTTGTTCGCTTCAGGAATTGCATCATAAATGTCTTGCAAATCTTCTCCTCCTAAATGTAGTAAGATTTCTAATTGTCGTTTCGGATCTTTAATTTCTTTAGTTTCCATATAAAGTCGCATTGAACGTTTCCACCTAGTTCAAGAAACCTCAGATCAATGGCTTAATGGATACCGTTTCCATTATGCAATGAAAAATTAAATTCAAAATTCTTTAATCAAATTAATCGTATTAAAACAGTTTAATTGTACAACACAATGTTAATTTTTATTCCTCGTCGCCATATTATATAATATGGAACTAATTTAATAATAACTTTAACAAAATGATATACGTAATACATATTACACATTTTAATATTACAATTTTAATGTTAATTATTGGCTTTTTGCTTTACGATATAGTATTATACCAATACATAACATATAATTCTTATAATGGTATAAATTAATAGATTTAATTGCTAACACTGCTCATTATTTTCATTCATTTAATTCATCGGTTATTGGACGTGTTTTATTTAGCTACAAATATTTATGTGTTGGAAACACACCTTTTAAATAGTTTGAATTAGTCTGCTTGCATTTTGCAGAACTTCTTAAATAATTTATATAAGTACGAATATACTATTAATTAAAATTTATATGAATGCAAATTGCGTATGATACTTCAAAAATGAATCTGCGCAATTTGCCATATTTGAAGTGGTTCAAACGATTAAAAGTTATAGAGATTATGGTACAATGTGGGATAACAGTTGAAAACAACTTAAAACTAAATTACAGCTATTAAAATGAATAAATAATATCAAAATACGTTGAATCAGAATAGGAGATTAACTTCACAAATATAAATGAACGGCTTTATTAAAATAAACAGGTTAACCCAATTTTAATAATGTACAATTTGTCATTTGTCGTGTTAATCATTTTTATAAGAAATTTCACATATTTTAACTTTGTATTAAGGAGAATGCATTTTATAAATATGTCAATCAAATTTTTCTTTCCGACTAAATTGTTCAAAAATTTTTGAGAATACACTATTAGGTATTAAATATAAAATATCAGTATAATTTTCCTTATATATATATATATATATATATATATATATATATATATATATATATGTACAGCAAGTATGATTTAATTGTATGCGTATATGTATAAATTTAATTTATTTCATTATATGACTGTAATAACGAAAGTAATCCAAATGATTTAAACTAATCTAATTTCATAGTTTTCATGTTCCATAAAATATTTTTAAGATTTATAGACATATTTACATATAAATCTATTTAACACAATTATTATTAATATTATTATTATAGATTGCCAATTAAGATTTCTGGTTGATTTGTTTTCAAATTGAAATATTTTGCGTAATTTTGATTTAGAGCTCTATTAGTTTATTTGATTACTTCTGTATGTAAAAATCAATATAATTAAACTTTAATATCATTGCAATTAGTTTTACTTCTTTAATATATGTGGTAAATTAATAATTTATATCGATCACTGGATGTGAAGGTATTCAAAAATATGAGAGGAACATGATGAAAGTTATATTTTTGATTTATGCTGTCAACGTCCACATATTTTTATGTACATTTTTAATATTTTACTAACTGAGCAAAATGGTAACAGTAGGTATAGGTATATAAATAATTCTGATATAAATAAATGTATATAACTGATATATTCAGAGTGTATATTTGTTTTCCGCGTTTAATACAGCGAGTGTTGAACGTGTTTTATTTAGTTGAATTATAAAATTTTACAAGTTGCATTTCAAAAATTCTTTACTCTGGTTTTCTTTATTTGAAACTATTAAGAAAGTATATTACTATTAATGGGCCTTTTTATTTATCTTATATCTTTCCGATTTTCCCACCTTTGCAAATGTTCAGGTTGCTCTTTATGTCGATGATACAGCACTTTTCTGTAGCTCATACAGGCCTACTGCAATACGTAGCAAGCTGCAAATAGCAATAAATCGCACTGTACGTTACTTTCACAAATGACAAATTGATATAAATCCGGAAAATACAGAATCCATTTTTCACTCGTAGAAGGTCTTTACTTCCCGCGATGCTTGAAGTAAATTCTGCATCAGTTCGATGGTCGAACTATGTTCACTATTTGGGTGTTACTTTAGACAAGAGGTTAACTTTCTCAGAACACATAAATCGAGTCATAGTTAAAGTTAACAAAACTATGTACGATTTATCCATTGTTTAACCGTAAGTCGCATGTTAACATTAATAATAAATTAATGCTATACAAAACACTTGTTTGCCCGGTGATTACGTACTCCCTCCCAGTTTGGAGCTTAATTTCTGTTGCTACTTACAATAAGTTGCAGCTTCTGCAAAATAGATGTCTACGATGTATTATAGATGCACCCAGGTACAGAAAAATTGCCGACATGCATGCTGATCTTAGAATTCCCTATATTAGAGATTTTGTACTTTATTTTGCAAATCATTTTTGTGATAAATGCTTAATACACACTAATGAATTAATTGCGTCGATCGGAAATTACGATTCCAAGCAGCTTGATTTCATGTATACCAGATATAAACATAGGCGACTTAAGCATAATTTACTTTAAATTTAATGCAATAACTAGATTTATAATAAATATTTGTATTTTTAAATATGTTTAGGTTCACTTATTAATGTAACCCATATCATTTGTAATTCTTATTAATTATGTGTAATTTCACAATGTATTACCTTAACCGTAATAATACTTGAAGAAGTGCTTGGTTTTTATTTGACAGGTTTTTGTATTTTCCTGTTAGTATGTAATTATCATTATGCTTAAGTAATTAAAATTATTTTTCTGTTTACATAGATTTCTGGTAAGCTTATAGCGGTACACATTTTTCTTTTTTTACTGTTTGTCATAAGTGTAAATTATTCAATAAACTGTTCTGTTAACATACATGTTGCAATCTAGTATGTAGATAATGCGTTTTTTTTTAAAAACTTAAATTATTCGCTTCACCGAAAAAGGTAACTTAATGTATACAAATATAACATTAATTAAAATTAATATAACTACCAATTTTGGTATTAATAAAAAATCTCTATGATGGCTTAGAAAATAAGTCGGCAGAACTAGCTATATTTGAAATGTGCAAAATAAAAACACCGAATTGTGACGGAACAAGAATCTTTAAATATTATTGAACGCATTTATAGAAAAGTGTATTTTCGAGAATTTATGAAATAATGTTAACAAAAGACGTTGAAGTTATCATGTTTGTAGATAACCTAGCTATGAGAATAGTGATTGAAAGTGAAATAAATGTGGAAACATATGTAATTAAATTACTTATCTTAATTTAAAAGTGCATAACATATATAAAGTATCTAGTATAGTTGTACAATCAAAAAGATATATATTTTTAAAGCCTATACCTAATTTTCCCCTCAAATATTCTACCATTCCCTACGAGTGTGGTTTTTTAAAGATCGATATTGATACTACATGTTTCTCTTCACTACCCCAAATGAAAAATAATTGCAAAATGAATGGTTTATTTTTATCAATCACCGCTAGATTATGGCCAGATCACATGTTAGTTTTTACAGATGGGTCAAAAAATACGGTATCCCAACTCACTGGTGCAGCATTTCATATTCCTAATTTAAATTGCACCAAACGGTTTAGATTCCCTAAATTTTGTAGTGTGTTTACATCAGAGGCATTTGCCATTCTCAAAGCCATTCAGTTTATCAGAGGGAACGGGATCACAGGGAAAATATTAATAGCAAGTGACTCCCTTAGTGTTCTTAAAGTCCTGAAGAAACCTAGGTTACCCTACCATAGGGATTGCATTCTGTTATCCATAGTAGAAAATTTAATTTATTTATACAATAACCATGCCCTAGTATCTTTCGTTTGGGTTCCTGCCCATGAGGGTATTCAGGGTAATGAAGTATGTGATCGGGCTGCAAAACTTGGTGCATTGGAGGGTATTCTCATTCCGAGGGTTCCCTCCTCCTGTTTAGTAGCATCTGCTAGAGCAGACCTTCTTCATCGATGGAAGTCTATGTTTTGTAAAAGACGGTTTAACTTTAACAGATCCATCCAACCTAACCTCCCTTCCTTATCAATTCTCGCTCTTACGCCTCCTAAAAATCTCTCAGCTCGACTTTTCTTTTCAATACTAGTCAGACTTCGTTCCATCCACAATTGCCTTCCTAGCCACTTGTACTATATCAATCT
The DNA here is from genome assembly GCA_032883995.1 of Coronaproctus castanopsis. NCBI lineage: Eukaryota > Metazoa > Arthropoda > Insecta > Hemiptera > Monophlebidae > Coronaproctus > Coronaproctus castanopsis. Next base: position 114,166 of record JAOQIE010000016.1, read on the forward strand.
CACTCCATCTTTATACTGCCCGGTGCATGCAGGAAATTTTTGCTTGTGACTTGTATACTAGAGGTAGAGATACCTTTATCAAAAAAATTTTACAGTTAAACATTTACCCCCCTTACTCAGTGGCTTACCTATTGGCCCTGAATAATTATGATATCCTCACGGCTCTGGCCACCTATGTCTTTAATTCTAAAATTAGTCTTTAAGTCGTTTTTCTCTTTTTGTTTTTGTTTTTCTTTTCTTTTTTGGAATTTTTAATTTTCCTGTTTTTACTTTTTAGATTTTAACAGTGCACATGGGTAATTTTGGTTATTAGACTTAAGCCCAATTATAAAAAGAAATAAATAAATAAATAAATAAAGCCTGCTTTACAAATCACGAATTATCCATTTATCGGTAATTCAAGGTTACATTCATAACAGCGATTCATATCCATCCACGAAAATGTTATCTTATTTTAAATGCATCATACAAATAAAGTACATTTATCACTTACTTTTAATTTTTCTGTTTTCTTGATCTACACAAATACACACACGTAATAAACCGGCGTTGTACAATGCGTTAGAAATCTAAACGAAGAACACAGAATATACGTTCAAACTGGTGCACTATGATAGCTCCATCTACCGACGCAGGATGATTTTATTTTTCTGGATAGGAAACTTAATTTATTTATTAAGTTGTTATTGCTTATCGATTACAGAATTATACAGGAACCATTACAAGATACATTCGCAGATTTCTGGTGTATGTGCGCATGTGTTGGAAAGTGAGAACTAGTAGGACTGTAATAATGACTAAATTAAAAGAAAGAACTTTTATAAATGCGATCAAATGGCCGTCACGCTGTACCGAAACGTACGACCAAATCACCATTGCATTTTCGGATACGCATAGTGCATTCGAACGTTTCATATTAATAAGGTATTTGTCAATATTCCAAATATTTTATTTATTTATATATATTATATATTGCGGTGTTTTGGTGATAACGTTTATGACTCTATGAAGCACGATAATACGTTATTGAGTTAAAATCAGTTTCTGTAGGTTCCTTTATTTTATTTTTGAGATAGAGGCCGAAAATTGTGAAATTATTAAATACAATATTAATTCAAAATAATTGACTAATTACCGTTAAATTAAACTAAACTTTGAATGTAAATTATTCATATGCATTCCACACATACAATAGACCGCCATAATTTACAAAACTTTGACGTACCACAGTTATGATTATAAAAATATCGACGAAGACGTGCTAAAAAAAAAGTGTCGATAAATTCGTGGAAGAACATAATCGTAATGCGTGAGTGGATATAGTGACCAAATCTGATCGACGTTATGACAAAAACTAAGAACCTAAACTGTTCAGAATAACAAAAAAAAACTTAGAAATTATGGTCTCTTACAACAATTGTACCTTTTCATACAAACATAGCACATAGACCATGATACAGTCTGGTACTTAAGTTTAACTAAGGGTATAATAATATTATTAATTTATAAATAATATATATATATATATATATATATATATGTATGTATGTGTGTGTATTTGGGTGTATAAAATTCGTATCTTAAATAATTATGTCACGAAACGCCAGAGTTTTGTTCGGATGAATTTTACGTAATGGGCCCATGAAAGCCTTTAAAAATCGATAGAAATCCAGACAATTTTCTGAAATAATAATTCAAAAATTTCAGAGAAAACTACAGTCCAATTTTTTAGTATTTGTTAATTCGGAAGGTAGTTTATCATAGGATGATTAGGACAAATGTGAAATAGATTTTAAAGAGGCAGTATGAGCAATTGGAAAGTTGTACTTATCATAGCATATTAGATATACGTATCACATTTCATTATACTGCTTGTATGTATGTCGTGTTGATACGTTTATTCCGCGCTCATTTCTACTTGGTGTTATTATTCTCGTTTTACTTATCTAAATTTATTTCGTATTTTCTGTGTGGCTACGATGCTGTAGCACACGCAAGGGGAGGAAAGTACAAAATTCTAACGATCAGTCGGATCCCCCACCTCAACGTAATATTTATGCGTTCACTTCGAAAGTTGATGATTCTGTATCATTGTCTGATGATAACGATAACGATTACATCGGTAATGAAATGTTAACTGACGAAATAATCCGAAATAATCGAAGAAAATAGAATGAATGACTGGCTTCCGTCTACTAGTCACAATGGTACTAGTAAACCGAAAAAGAAAAGGACAGAAGATAAGGATCGTATAGAAACGAGTAACCGGTTTTCTTCATTGAATCAACATGTGGATTATATAAGTGATGCCAACCACATAGACACGCACGGAGTAACTACACCTACAACAGCTACAACCGCACAACAACCAACATCGTTTAATATGGATGTTCTTACGGATGTTCTACATACAAATAGTAATAATGTGGTAAATATATCGGCTCGTATAAATAATAACAATACTAATATTAAGATACCTCCCCTATAACTAATCATAATAGTACTCTAACAAATATTAAATCTAACCTCAAACACGGTCTTAAGTTAAAAACAAATAAAAATAACAGCATATCTTTTTATACTTTTAGCCTCGAAGATTATGATAAACTTATTGAAATCTTTAAAAGTAATCCTACCACACAATTTCACACTTACACTCCTAATTCGCGCAAAAAAGTTAAAATGGTCTTGCGAGGCCTACCCAATTCTATAACTCCTGACGAAATTACTTCAGAACTTTCTTTCCATATCAAGTCTGACTCAGTGATTCAATTCCAAAAGAAATCATCTGACCTAGCCCGCACTTCTATTATTTCACTTCCCCTATTTCTTGTAACTTTCCCAGAGAATACAAAAATAACCGATATATTAAAAATTAAAGAATTATGCTACTGCCTTATTTCATGGGATAAGTATAAAACAAAGAATGCAGTAACACAGTGTTTTAAATGTCAGTCTTTCGGCCATTTATCAATAAACTGTCATAAGACCCCCAGGTGTTTAAAATGTGGTAAAACACACTTCACAAGCGATTGTGCTGATCCCAATATTTGCTGTGCTAACTGTAATTGGCACCATACATCTCATTCTAAACAATGCCCTCTTTTCTTAAAACTTCAACAATTTCGTCACAACTCGTCCCAATCCCAGTCTCTTAACACTCGTGTTAACCCAGCAACAACATATGCGCAAATCACAGCTCATAATGTTAATATTAGTAATACGGATAATAATAATAGTAATAGAAATTATAATAATACTAACAGCAGTCGTAATGATAACAGTCACATACCATTTCCTCCTTCCGATAATATTACACTAACAGATTTATTAAATATATTTAGGTCTTTCAATATAAGTAAAATTATATCCTGTTTTAAAGATATAATATTTATACTTAAGGATCCTCGAAATCCAGATATATTTAATAAAATAACGTCTGTCATAGACATTATTGCAAATGTTTTTGTTTAATGATTACCAAGAAGATTAAACTCATAGCTTGGAATGCTAACTCCATAAAACACAAAATTCTTGAACTTTCCACTCTAGCGCGTGGGAAGCAAGTTGACATTATCTGTCTGAGTGAAACTAAAATTGATCATAATTATAACCTAACATGTCCTGGTTACAAAGTATATAGGAAGGATCGTACAATACATGGGGGTGGTGTAGCTCTACTAGTAAATGATCACCTTATACATCATGCTCTGCCTGCATTACCTACACGTGATACTGAGTTAATTGGTGTCGCCTTGCAAGTTGATAATGAACCTGTTTACTTGTACTCAGTATATTCCCCACCAAACTGTCTTCATTTCGAGTCTTGGGTTCTCCCAACAAAGTTGTTATAGCTGGTGATTTCAATGCCAGGAACACAGCTTGGAACTGTTTTACAAATAATAAATCAGGTAGAATTCTACTTAACCTCTCATTTAAAAAGAAATTTGCCATATTTCCCCCTAAGTATCCCACCTATATCCCAACATCAAGCCGGATGAGACTGAGCATCATAGATCTCGTTGTCTGTAAAAATTTTCCTTACATCACCACACCTATATCTCTACAATCTTTAAGCTCAAACCATAACCCTATTTATTTCGAAATAAACAAAAATTTTCACTCAATTCCCCCCAAGTTAAATTATGACTTCAAAAACGCTGACTGGTCTCAGTATAGGAACCATATAAGTAACGCAATAAAAATTCAAAAACGCCCTCTTACTACTGATCAAGTAAACGGGTCTATTATCTTTCTCACGGATACCATCCTATCATCATCCCAGCTTAATATCCCAAAAAGAAAAATTACCTCTCACTGTGGTCCTCCTATTCCACATCATTTAAAAGTTTTAATCAAAATAAAAAACCACTATCGGAAACAGTTTCAGAAAAACAGAACTAACGGATTCAAAAAATTGTGTAAATTTTTCACACATATAGTCAAAGCCAAGCTTCTTGAACACTATAACGATGAGTGGAATAACAAATTTAAGTCAATATCTGTCAAGGACAATAGTCTTTGGAAGATTACCAAAAACTTTACGCATACTCAAATCAACATCCCACCTCTCAAACATAACAATGATATTGCATATTCCAATAAAAATAAAGTTGAGCTACTTGCAAACTATTACATGCTAGTACACTCTCAAAATTCAACATTATCTACACCACATCACACAAAACATGTCGACACTATTGTTCAGAAATACTGTGCAACTGTGCCGACACTTGCTTCAAAAATTTCAACGGCTACTCCAAATGAAATAGATACTCATATAAAACACCTAAAATGTAAAACTTCCACTGGTATAGACCTAATTCACACTATTATGATAAAAAACTTACCTAAAAAAGCTATAGTATACTTAACAAACATAATAAATGCAATATTACTCACTGGTTATTACCCATCATTATGGAAAAAATCGATTATAATCCCAATTCCAAAAGCAGGGAAAGACTCTTCTTTTGTACAAAACATACATCCCATTAGTCTAATCAGTAACATAAGTAAAATATTAGAAAAAGTTGTTCTATTACGCCTAAAAACGTATTCCAATGAACATAACATCATAAAAGAAACACAGTTTGGATTTAGATCACAATTATCTACCGTCATGCAATTAGCTAGACTTACTGATCATATTACTGACCAATTTAACCTAAATAAACATACAGGATTATTATTACTAGACATTGAAAAAGCCTTTGATACAACTTGGCATAATGGCATAGTTTACAAAATGCTTCGTTATGGCTTCCCTAGCTATCTTATAATACTCATCAAATCCTATCTCTTTGCTAGATCCTTTACAGTTTGGCTGAGTGACACCTATTCCAAACCTAGGATTCTGCCTGCTGGCGTCCCACAGGGTAGCATTCTCGGACCCTTTCTCTATATTCTATACATTAATGATCTCCCACGATTACAAAATATCAACACTTCCCTCTATGCTGACGATACTGCAATTTACACATCCTCATATAGAATTGATACCATTAGCAACAGACTCACAGACAGTTACAACAAAATACACAAATACTATGAAAAATGGAAAATCAAAATTAACTCACAAAAAACTGAAGTTATATTATTTACCAGGCGCAGGTCACAGATCCCACATGGTATTACAATAGGAAACACTCAATTGGAATGGAAATACGATGTTAAATACCTCGGTCTCACCCTAGACAGACGGTTAACATTCAGTAGTCACATCAACCGGAGTATAGATAAAGCTCATGCTCGTTTACATAAGTTATTCCCAATATTCAACAAGCGGTCAAAATTAAATATACAAAACAAATTACTGATATACACAGCCCTCATTTTGCCAATCATCCTTTATGCTTGTCCTATCTGGTGTAGTATAAGTAACTCCACGACCATTAAATTACAAATTCTCCAGAATAAATGCCTACGAACCATCCTTAATGCTCCTTTTTATACAAAAATTTCTCACATGCACTCCGCACTGAATCGCCCGTACATATCTCAACTCCTGCACAAGCAAGCTGCTAAATTTTACCATAATTGCCCCACAAGTCAATATATACTTGTACAACAAATTGGTAACTACACCTACCATACCCTTCAATTACAATACAAAAGATTTTTTTTTTTTTTTTTTTTAAATTTACCTGTTACAATCTTAACTTAACGTTAAATAAGTAACTATATTATAAAGTTTATCACATAACACAGAACATATCTTATTACGTGATACAAACGAGTGTGAAGCTGTTAGCCCACTGGCTAAAGCTTCCATAAAAAAAAGTTTATCGCCTACAAGACTAAGTCTTGCGGTTTATTACGCTTAAGGCGTCTAATGTCTAATCGTGTTTCGAGAAATTTCACTGCTTCCACGTTGACATGAGGGGGAAGCCGTTTCTCGTGCTGCTTAGCGCACTCCTTGATTACATCGTTAACGAACATGATCTGAAGATCGCAGTGTATATCATCGTTACGCGAAAATCGATATGCGTCGACTATCATACGCAGGATGACATTTTGTCTCGTCTGAATCTTGTCACGATTTGCAGCCTTAGCACATCCCCATAGCTGAATGCCATACATCCAAATCGGTTTTATTATTTGTTGGTACAGTAAACGCTTACACGATACGTCCAACGTAGAATTCCGACTGATAAGCCAGTACAGTTGACGCGTTCTAGCCTTAATCTGTTTGATTTTGGATCGGATGTGGATTTCCCACGTAAGGCGCTTATCCAAGTGTATACCAAGGTATCGAGCTGACTCTGCTTGTGGGACAACTCGATCACCCAGATAAACCTTATGCTGCGCATCGACTTTGCGATAAGAGTAAACGACATGGACAGATTTAGCTTCATTCAGCTTGATCTTCCATGTAACTGTCCAGTTTCTAACTCGGTTGAGCGCGCGTTGAAGTTTTTCTGCGGCTTCAGCATGACTGTCGCTAACTGAAAGTATGGCGGTGTCATCAGCAAAAGTCGCAGTTGTTGTTTCGTCATCTGTAGGCAAATCTAGCGTATACAAGAGGTATAAGATAGGACCAAGAACGCTGCCTTGTGGAACTCCAGCTTGTATACGGTAGAATTTTGACTCAGCATCTTCGTGTGCCACCCGAAACTGGCGATTAGCCAAATACGATTCCAGAAGTCTACAAAAGTTCCCTGGAAGAATGTTACTCATTTTGAATATTAGCCCTTTGTGCCAAACACGATCGAACGCTTGCGATATATCTAGAAAGACTGTGGAACAATACTTTCTTTCTTCGAACGCTTTTTCGATTATAGATGTAACCCTGTGAACTTGGTCTATAGTCGAATGTTGGTTTCTAAAGCCAAATTGATGATCAGGGAGATCAACAAAAGTCTTTAGTCTCTTTAATAATAATTTTTCGAACAGTTTCGATAACACCGGGAGAAGTGAAATTTGGCGGTATGAAGTAACTTCTTCCGCTGGTTTTTCTTTTTTATGCAACATAATAATGTTAGCTATTTTGAAACAGTTCGGAAAATATTCAAGACATAAACACGCGTTGAATATGTACGTCAACAGTACCACTGCTTTACGTGATAATTCTTTTAACAATGCCGGAGAAATTTCGTCGATACCTGCAGCTTTTTTTGCGTTAATCTTCAGAATTTCTTTTGCAATTTCCAAAGGGGTAATATAAACAAAGTCCACATTATTTTTATACGACACTGTAGGACTCATATCCGATGTAATATCATGCGGTTGAAACGTATTTGACAAATGTTGAGCAAACAACTCTGCTTTGTCACAATTGCGCCTGACCCAACTCCCTCTTTGATCTAAGAGAGGGGGAACTCTGACGCATGGCCGCTTCATTCTTCGTGTGGCTTTCCACAGCGAATAGTCCCTATCCGCGAATGGACTAAGCTCCTCTAGATAAGATTTAAATGTTTTCCTTTTAATCTCCTTTATTAACTTATTAAGTTTATTGCTTATCCTATTGAAAGTGTTTCTATCCGGCGGATGGTGTGACTGATGCCAAATGCGTCTAGCACGTCTTCGTTCAATAATTAATTTATGTACTTCGAGGGGATATGTTATCTCCTGATTGTTGCTATTTTTAATCTCGGGCGTTGCAATTTTGGCAGGTTCGCGAATCGCTTTGATCATATTATTGCATTGTTTTTCTATTTTGTCGGGTGTTTTCAGACGTACTTTCACGTTCACTCGCTGGTCAAGTTCCAAACGGAAGTTTTCCCAGTCTGTGAATCTATTCGTGAGCATACACCTTTCTTTTGTTCTCTGTATCACTGTAGAACTAATAGTGAGCAATACTGGAGAGTGATCTGATGTGAGATCTTCGATGTTTTCTGATAGCACATAATTAGTAGCTATACCTTTGACAATGAAAAAATCAATTAAATCAGGTCATTTTCGTTTATCGCTTGGCCAATAAGTAGGCTTACCTCCAGAAGTACAAGTACTATGAGTACTGTGAACTGCTTGTAAGAGTTCTTTATCTTTGACATGTGCCATATTCTCATTTCTAATATGAACTGACCTTGAACCCCAGGCTTCATTCTTAGCATTATAGTCGCCACCTATTACGTATCGCGGACCAAAATGATTAAGGAAGTATTCGTAACTATCTCTTTTTATTTTGTGTTTAGGTGGAAAATATACAGCAGCAATGTTGACTATTGTACCGTTCCATTGAACAGCAACGGATGTTGCCTGCGCATATTCTTCACAAAACTCTTTTTCGGGAAAGTGCTGTATTTGTTGTTTAATAATTACAGCTGATCCTCCGTGAGCACCGCCGTCAGGATGGGGTGTGTGATAGATAATGTAATTTTTAATCTTTGGACAATTCCTCGTTGTGAAGTGTGTTTCCGACACTAGAGCAATGTCGATCTTATGAAAATGAAGAAATGTTTCTAATTCAAGAAGACGATTTCTTAAACCATTTGCATTCCACGTGATTATTCTAAGTGAATTCTCAGTCATTTCTTCTATTTTTATTACGTTTATTAGTAACTGTCTGAGATTGCTTCCCTTCCAATTTACTCAGCCGATTAGAAATGGAGGCCATTTCCTTGGTTAAATTATTCAGAGCAGACATGATGTCCTTGTATGACTGCTCCGTCAGTTGCATATTCTTCTTTTGTGGATTTTCCTTGTATTGTGTTGTTGACTGTTCACTCGTTATTGGAACATCAATATCCTGCCTTGCTGTCGAAGCGTATGTTACAGTATTTTGTATTTTACCGGATATGTCTGTTTTCTTCTGCTGCACCCGTTGCACAATGGACGGTTTTTTTCTTTTTAGCAATTTCTCAACATCTCGGTAAACTTGACAACCTTGATAGTTGGCTGTGTGATTAAGCCCACAGTTAACGCATTTGAATTTTGTTGGATCTTTTAACTTACAAGACGTAGACTCATGGTTCTGAGCGCATTTAAAACATTTAACTGGGCGGAAGCACCCTTGCTTAGTATGGTTCCACCTTTGACACCTTTTGCATTGTGGAATTGCAAAATTTTTGTGAGGTTCCTCGATTTTAACTGAAGTGTAAACGAGATGTGTAATTTCGTATACGTTTTTATTATTATCTTTCGGCTCAAGATCTACGTAAAATAAAGGATAGATTTTCTTACGTCTACTGGTAATTTTATTATCATTATCACGTAATTGTATCATTTTAGAAATGTTTACAATATTTACAACATTGTGTCCCATGTTATGTAATTCATTTTTCAGCTCATCTAAATCAGTAGTGGGGTGAAGCCCCCGAATTACTACCCGAAATGTTCTGTCTGTTTTAAGTTTGTAGGTATGATAAGAAATCCCACGAAGAGGATGATTTTTACTCTGTTCAAGTTCGCGATTTATTAGTTTAATAAGATCGGTGATATTACGAAACGCATCGGCAGTTTTTGCAGAGACAACAACGTCACCATTGCTTATAGTTTTATAAATATAGTTATCACTACCGAGCTTTTCACCAACTGTCTTATAAAACATCGTAAAATTTTTCACACCGCTCACTGTTACTTTCGGTGGTAAAATCTTTTTAGCAGATAATGGGGTTTCCTTATTTTTCACATTTTGGTTATTAACAGTTATACTATTGCTTGCAACTGGGCATTAGATGCTCTCGCCTCCTCCTGCCACTGTTGATATTGTTGTAGGGTAATATACATCGCGGGGTTACCCCTCACTGTTACTTTCGGTGGTAAAATCTTTTTTAGCAGATAATGGGGTTTCCTTATTTTTCACATTTTGGTTATTAACAGTTATACTATTGCCTGCAACTGGGCATTAGATGCTCTCGCCTCCTCCTGCCACTGTTGATATTGTTGTAGGGTAATATACATCGCGGGGTTACCCGACGACGTATCCATTTGTTGAGACATAATATGACTCGGCGTTTACTAATTTTACGAACGACAATACGTGTATAACGACACGACCGTCTACTCGAAACAATAGAAATCCGATCAACGATATTAGATGATAGTACAGACATACGCGATAATTCTGTTTTATATAAATGACTACGCTGATAGGGAAACGTGGACGCACGAGCGTACATTAATCGCTACTCAGCTATACCGATACGGAATAACAACGATAGAGATAAAATGTAACGATCTTACCAAACGCCGGTATTCCCCACAACTATATACAACTGATAAACGGCTTACAGTTCTTTATTCAAGGAATGCTTGAGATAAAAGTAAACACGTATTCAAATATCACTAAAGAATTTTAATAACAATGAACACGAGAACATAACGATCGACCAACCTACGCGATAACGCACCGATACAAAAGATACAAACATAAAAGGATTAAGCATTTGCTTCTCGCGCCCTAGACTCTCAGATAAAAATATTTCAACGTACGTTGTTGCTATTTATAATGCATATTATACTTATTTAATCATATAAGTATACACAACTACACACTTGTACTTCTATACTTGTAAGCATACTCATTCTATATTTATATGTAGTATGTACGAGTTTACGTATACAGTATACTATTTAACGCGTAAATTATTATTAATATATTATTAATATTTACCTCTATTTAACGCGTAAATTATTCTTAATATTAAGTGATCCTGTTTTCTTTCCGCTACGCAGGGTTTTTATTGTATTTTTCCCCTGTAAAATCGTCTATTTAACAGTTCTAAGCTAACTTAAGACTCGTTCACTAATCTAAGTCGCGTAGTGAGAGCCGTACTACTGCTCGGTATAAGTATTTTATTATGTATCTGCTCTGATTTGTAAACAATTTAAATATACTTATTATTCATTCATTCATATGCATAACTTTTTTTGAACCAAACACAAACGCATTTGTTCATTGAGAATAATTATTATATAATAACGACCGAGTTGAAGGTTACAAAGAGACGGATTAAAATAAATATGGAATTTTATCATGGAGAAGAAAATATTAATAAAGAGAGGACGATAACGTTCGAAAACCGTTTAAACATTTGTAAGCATAAAATGTTGTTATTATTAAGAAGAGAAATGCCGACTTAAAACGAATAAACAAAGTTCTTCGACGTTGATATTTAAAAATTCCTTACCTCAATCGTCTATATGTATATAAATAATTTTAAGAAAATCAGTTTAATGCTCGTATTCTATGCATATGTTTGAATCCATCCGTGTTTTATTAAGTGCCTTGCTCTCGTCATGTAGCTAGCAAACCGTGTTCTTTCTTTCCCATTCATATTTTATTTGATCCATTCATGTTTTCCTAGGTGTTTTACTTTTTCTTCTTTTTTCTAATGTTCCCTCGATTATGACTGTCATAAAGGCGTTATGGTTCAATATGTGTCTTAGAAGCCATTCTAGTCTTTGTCGTATTGTTTCCATCAATTTCCTTTTTTGTTTATTTACCATTTCCGAAATCTCCAAATTCCTTTTCTACTCCATCCTTGAGATCTTCATTATGCGACGCGATCCTCACATCTTGAGGGGAAAACTAAAGAAACATTTGGAAGAGTGTGATTTAAATAATTATTTCCTTAATTACATTATTGAATAAATTTCTTCTTTCATTTAGAACAGAACAGTTTATTGAATAATTTACAATTATGACAAACAGTAAAAAGAAAAAATGTGTACCGCTATAAGCTTACCACACATCTACGTAAACAGAAAAATAATTTTAATTACTTAAGCATAATGATAATTACATACTAACAGGAAAATACAAAAAACCTGTCAAATAAAAACCAAGCACTTCTTCAAGTATTATTACGATTAAGGAAATTACACATAATTAATAAGAATTACAAATTATATGGGTTACATTAATAAGTGAACCTAAACATATTTAAATTGGAGAAAGTAAGAACTAGGTATACAAATATTTATTATAAATCTAGTTATTGCATTAAATTTAAAGCAAATTATGTTTAAGTCGCCTATGTTTATATCTGGTATACATGAAATCAAGTTGCTTGGAATCGTAATTTCCGATCGACGCAATTAATTCATTAGTGTGTATTAAGCATTTATCACAAAAATGATTTGCTAAATAAAGTACAAAATCTCTAATATAGGGAATTCGAAGATCAGCATGCATGTCAACAATTTTTCTGTACCTGGGTGCATCTAGAATACATCGTAGACATCTATTTTGCAGAAGCTGCAACTTATTGTAAGTAGCAACAGAAATTGAGCTCCAAACTGGGCAGGAGTATGTAATCACCGGGCGAACAAGTGTTTTGTATAGCATTAATTTATTATTAATGTTAACACGCGACTTGCGGTTAAACAAGGGATAAATCGTACATATAGTTTTGTTAGCTTTAACCATGACTCGATTTATGTGTTCTGAGAAAGTTAACCTCATGTCTAAAGTAACACCTAAATAGCGAACATAGTTTGACCATCGAACTGATGCAGAATTTACTTCGAGCATCGCGGGAAGTAAAGGCCTTCTACGAGTGAAAAATATGGATTCTGTTTTTTCCGGATTTATATCAATTTGCCATTTGTGAAAGTAACGTACAGTACGATTTATTGCTATTTGCAGCTTGTTACGTATTGCAGTAGGCCTGTATGAGCTACAGAAAAGTGCTGTATCATCGGCATAAAGAGCAACCTGAACATTTGCAAAGGTGGGAAAATCGGAAAGATATAAGATAAATAAAAAGGGCCCCAATACACTTCCTTGTGGTACTCCTGCTGAACACGTCTTCATAGTGGATTTGTCATTATTAACTATTACATAAAATAATCTGCTGCTTAAATAATTCGAAATTAATTTGATTAAGTATGGGGGAAAATGGAATCGAATCATTTTATAGATAATTCCTTTATGCCACGTCGTATCAAAAGCTTTCGCTACGTCGAATAAAATCATCCCCGTATGTTTGTTACAGTTGAAATTATGTGTAATGAATTCAGTTATTCTAGCGATCTGGTGAGTAGTTGAATAATTATGACGAAAACCAAATTGTACTTTGGGAACAATCGTATGATTATCAGAATGACTTATTAGCCGAGAGAGAATTATTTTTTCTGCAATTTTACTCAGATTGCTTAACAAGCTGATTGGATGAATATTACAAATTTGAGTAGCGTCCTTACCTGGCTTGGGTAATGCAATGATTTTACCCACTTTCCAATTAGAAGGAAAATAACCACATTTAAACATTGCATTTATGATATTTGTAAACTCAACAATCGCTTTTTTAGGTAAATTTTTTATAGCTCTAGTTGAGACGTTATCATTTCCCACAGATGTTTTGAGCTTAATAGATTTAATGTTAGCAAAAACTTCTCTCGGTGAGGCATAATGAATATTATTGAGTGTGCTAATATTTTTTAAGTAATTTTTGACAGATGATTGAATTTTATTAACCTGATAGGAAGAGGCTAAGTTGAAATTACGCATGTGAGCTTTAAAGTATTCTGAAGCGAGCAGTTCAGCTTTATCACGATTTTTATAAACGTGGCGTTGATCATGCGTATCATAGAGAGGTGGGAGACATGTATGTCGTTTATTATATTGCTTACAAACTTTCCACAGACTGTTGTCATTAGGTGACAGTTTAGACAGAAAGTTATGAAATTGATCATTTTTATATTTATTCAGCAGAAAACTAACTAGTTTATGTAGAAGGTTTAATATATATTTTAAATTTCGGTACTGAAAGTGGAAACGGTTTTTGACATAAAGCCTTCGGATATGATTTTTAAATTTAATTATCACCACGATGTACATAGGTAAACTGTTATATGGTGTGTGATTTATTATTTTTTTAGGTACAAAGTATTCAGTGGAAGTAAGAATTAGTTGAGTTAAATCGTCTAAATGCTTATTAATGTCAGCGATACTATGAATGCGCATGTTTAAATTAATACTGTTAGATATAAACTGCTTAAATCCAGACCAGTCCGCATTTTTATAATCGGGTAGAACGCATTTATCTCTTTCAACCATGTTATTAGTAACAATTGTGAATATCGGGTTGTGATTAGAGGACAGCTGAGTCATTGAGATAGGAGTGGTAATTGAAACATTTTTAACAACAGCAAGATCGATGATACTAGGTCGAAGTCCCGCAGCATCAGGGAAAAAAGTAGGGTAAGCAGGAGCGCAAATATTGAAATTTGCTCGTGTACTTATATCATGAAGTATATTACCAGCTGCGTTGTTAGCAAAACAATTCCATAACTTATTTTTGGCATTGAAGTCGCCTATTAAAATAACTTTATTATCAACTTTCATCAGAGTGTGAATATCGTCAGAAAATTTGCGCATGCAATTAGGAGGCTTATAAACAGCGAAAATAGAAATGCTACGAGTTTTCCTGCTGTAATTAACATTATTACTAGTAGTGTTGTTATATCTATTATTGTTAGTATGATCGAGATAAAGTTTTACACCAATAGCTTGTATACAGTTTAGTTGTGGTGTGATGATCTCTTCAAACCGTAAATGCTTGTGTATAAATAAAGCAACCCCACCATTTCTACGGCACACGTCCTTCCTACAAATGTTATAACCGGGAAAATGTAATCTGCAAGAACTATCCAGTTTAGTTTCAGACAATGCGATAATATTAATTTTATTTTGTATAGCAAAGTGATGCAATTCATCGTACTTGCGTAGAATGGAATTACAATTCCAAGCAACTATACGAATTTCATGTATTAATGACATTTAGTTTAAATAAATTCAATAATAGTTTCTATAACGCTTTGTAACTTAGTGAAAATGTCTGCATGTGTCAAAGATTTCAATTTGGTTATAACAGATTTAACGATATTAAAAATTAACTTAATATTAAATTCACGAAATAATGATAATAGATCGGTTATTGAAAAATTATTATTCTCATCATCAGTACGCACATCGTTGCTACGAGTCTTAACTGCAGAGGAATAAGACTTATTATGTCTATTTATAATGCTATTAGGTAAATTTACATTAGTATTTAAACCTGTTTGACGCTGTGTGTTGGAGAAACCTGTCTTCGTAATAGAAATATGTTTTTTATACTTCGCATTTACAATTTTTTGTATAACACTACATTGTTCAGAATTAGCAGAATGTTCCCCATGACAATTGGCACATTTTATAATATTAGTGGTACAAGAAGAAGTTGAGTGGGACTTACTACATTTAGAGCAACGTTCGGGAAGCTGACAGTTTGGTGCTACATGACCAAACCTAAGACAACGAAAACATTGTAAATATAACGTTTTTCTTACGTATTTTTCCCATCTTATAACACATGAAAAAAGCGTCCTAATATCTAGAATGCTTTGCATAATTGTATTGGGCGGAAAAGTTATTAAAAACACCGGTAATGGTGTTATAACAGTAGTATCATTTTTTTTATTAAATTGAGTAACTGAAACGACATCAACAGATGTTTTTAATTCTGCTTCAATCTCACTACTCGTAAATGAAGAGGGCAAACCCTTGAGAACCATTTTAATCGGTTTATGTTCTTTTGGTAAATGCGTATAAAAAGGAATGCTAGCGTTTTTAAGAAATGAAATTAAATTATTGAAGTCATCATTTGTTTGTACAAAAATAGACGTATTAGTTCTATTATAATTACGTATTTTAAAATTATTTTTGATTATTTCTCTTATGTTCTTAAACAAATTCTTAAGGTTTATTTTATTATCAATATTTACAATTGTGATAGGAGGGTAAGAAGCTTTATTATTATAATTGTTACGTATAGTCGATTTTACGTTAATTCTATCGTTATTATTATCACTTACATTGTCATGCAGCGTTTGACGAATAATAGTTTCATCGATATATAAAGGTTCAAAACGATTTTTATTACAAGATAAAGTAGCCGGTTCTTGTTTCGATCTTTTTGTCTTGCTTCGTCCATTATGCCCTGTGGAGGCATGCCATTCAGAAGTATCATCTTCTGAGCTAACATCACCGTCGGAATTTCCCACCATTGCGTAGATATTTCTACGAATACTCGATTTTGCTGTATGATGTATACCAGTTGAAGTTGACGGCTCACTACCATCAATCAACATATTATTTACACTATCATCGAAGTTAGCAGTTGTAGTACAACCACCTGTGGTGACAACAGCGGACTTACGAGGCGAGCGCGTTATCATAACTTCACGTAACGAAAGAACGAGCGGCTAGCCGCAACTGCCGATAAACGAGAGGGTAATCAATACGACGATAGCGAGAATAATAATACCGTATATATCGTAAGATAACAATGAACGCGAGTAACAAGCATTATACACGGAACATTGTTTCATTTAGTTATGCATATGAATGAATGAATAATAAGTATATTTAAATTGTTTACAAATCAGAGCAGATACATAATAAAATACGTATACCGAGCAGTAGTACGGCTCTCACTACGCGATTTAGATTAGTGAACGAGTCTTAAGTTAGCTTAGAACTATTAAATAGACGATTTTACAGGGGAAAAATACAATAAAAAACCTGCGTAGCGGAAAGAAAACAGGATCACTTAATATTAAGAATAATTTACGCATTAAATAGAGGTAAATATTAATAATATATTAATAATAATTTACGCGTTAAATAGTATACATATATGTATACGTAAACTCGTACATACTACATACAAATATAGAATGAGTATGCTTACAAGTATAGAAGTACAAGTGTGTAGTTGTGTATACTTATATGATTAAATAAGTATAATATGCATTATAAATAGCAACAACGTACGATGAGATGTTTTTATCTGAGAGTCTAGGGCGCGAGAAGCAAATGCTTAATCCTTTTATGTTTGTATCTTTTGTATCGTAATTGAAGGGTATGGTAGGTGTCATTACCAATTTGTTGTACAAGTATATATTGACTTGTGGGGCAATTATGGTAAAATTTAGCAGCTTGCTTGTGCAGGAGTTGAGATATGTACGAGCGATTCAGTGCGGAGTGCATGTGAGAAATTTTTGTATAAAAAGGAGCATTAAGGATGGTTCGTAGGCATTTATTCTGGAGAATTTGTAATTTAATGGTCGTGGAGTTACTTATACTACACCAGATAGGACAAGCATAAAGGATGATTGGCAAAATGAGGGCTGTGTATATCAGTAATTTGTTTTGTATATTTAATTTTGACCGCTTGTTGAATATTGGGAATAACTTATGTAAACGAGCATGAGCTTTATCTATACTCCGGTTGATGTGACTACTGAATGTTAACCGTCTGTCTAGGGTGAGACCGAGGTATTTAACATCGTATTTCCATTCCAATTGAGTGTTTCCTATTGTAATACCATGTGGGATCTGTGACCTGCGCCTGGTAAATAATATAACTTCAGTTTTTTGTGAGTTAATTTTGATTTTCCATTTTTCATAGTATTTGTGTATTTTGTTGTAACTGTCTGTGAGTCTGTTGCTAATGGTATCAATTCTATATGAGGATGTGTAAATTGCAGTATCGTCAGCATAGAGGGAAGTGTTGATATTTTGTAATCGTGGGAGATCATTAATGTATAGAATATAGAGAAAGGGTCCGAGAATGCTACCCTGTGGGACGCCAGCAGGCAGAATCCTAGGTTTGGAATAGGTGTCACTCAGCCAAACTGTAACGGATCTAGCAAAGAGATAGGATTTGATGAGTATTATAAGATAGCTAGGGAAGCCATAACGAAGCATTTTGTAAACTATGCCATTATGCCAAGTTGTATCAAAGGCTTTTTCAATGTCTAGTAATAATAATCCTGTATGTTTATTTAGGTTAAATTGGTCAGTAATATGATCAGTAAGTCTAGCTAATTGCATGACGGTAGATAATTGTGATCTAAATCCAAACTGTGTTTCTTTTATGATGTTATGTTCATTGGAATACGTTTTTAGGCGTAATAGAACAACTTTTTCTAATATTTTACTTATGTTACTGATTAGACTAATGGGATGTATGTTTTGTACAAAAGAAGAGTCTTTCCCTGCTTTTGGAATTGGGATTATAATCGATTTTTTCCATAATGATGGGTAATAACCAGTGAGTAATATTGCATTTATTATGTTTGTTAAGTATACTATAGCTTTTTTAGGTAAGTTTTTTATCATAATAGTGTGAATTAGGTCTATACCAGTGGAAGTTTTACATTTTAGGTGTTTTATATGAGTATCTATTTCATTTGGAGTAGCCGTTGAAATTTTTGAAGCAAGTGTCGGCACAGTTGCACAGTATTTCTGAACAATAGTGTCGACATGTTTTGTGTGATGTGGTGTAGATAATGTTGAATTTTGAGAGTGTACTAGCATGTAATAGTTTGCAAGTAGCTCAACTTTATTTTTATTGGAATATGCAATATCATTGTTATGTTTTAGGGGTGGGATGTTGATATGAGTATGCGTAAAGTTTTTGGTAATCTTCCAAAGACTATTGTCCTTGACAGATATTGACTTAAATTTGTTATTCCACTCATCGTTATAGTGTTCAAGAAGCTTGGCTTTGACTATATGTGTGAAAAATTTACACAATTTTTTGAATCCGTTAGTTCTGTTTTTCTGAAACTGTTTCCGATAGTGGTTTTTTATTTTGATTAAAACTTTTAAATGATGTGGAATAGGAGGACCACAGTGAGAGGTAATTTTTCTTTTTGGGATATTAAGCTGGGATGATGATAGGATGGTATCCGTGAGAAAGATAATAGACCCGTTTACTTGATCAGTAGTAAGAGGGCGTTTTTGAATTTTTATTGCGTTACTTATATGGTTCCTATACTGAGACCAGTCAGCGTTTTTGAAGTCATAATTTAACTTGGGGGGAATTGAGTGAAAATTTTTGTTTATTTCGAAATAAATAGGGTTATGGTTTGAGCTTAAAGATTGTAGAGATATAGGTGTGGTGATGTAAGGAAAATTTTTACAGACAACGAGATCTATGATGCTCAGTCTCATCCGGCTTGATGTTGGGATATAGGTGGGATACTTAGGGGGAAATATGGCAAATTTCTTTTTAAATGAGAGGTTAAGTAGAATTCTACCTGATTTATTATTTGTAAAACAGTTCCAAGCTGTGTTCCTGGCATTGAAATCACCAGCTATAACAACTTTGTTGGGAGAACCCAAGACTCGAAATGAAGACAGTTTGGTGGGGAATATACTGAGTACAAGTAAACAGGTTCATTATCAACTTGCAAGGCGACACCAATTAACTCAGTATCACGTGTAGGTAATGCAGGCAGAGCATGATGTATAAGGTGATCATTTACTAGTAGAGCTACACCACCCCCATGTATTGTACGATCCTTCCTATATACTTTGTAACCAGGACATGTTAGGTTATAATTATGATCAATTTTAGTTTCACTCAGACAGATAATGTCAACTTGCTTCCCACGCGCTAGAGTGGAAAGTTCAAGAATTTTGTGTTTTATGGAGTTAGCATTCCAAGCTATGAGTTTAATCTTCTTGGTAATCATTAAACAAAAACATTTGCAATAATGTCTATGACAGACGTTATTTTATTAAATATATCTGGATTTCGAGGATCCTTAAGTATAAATATTATATCTTTAAAACAGGATATAATTTTACTTATATTGAAAGACCTAAATATATTTAATAAATCTGTTAGTGTAATATTATCGGAAGGAGGAAATGGTATGTGACTGTTATCATTACGACTGCTGTTAGTATTATTATAATTTCTATTACTATTATTATTATCCGTATTACTAATATTAACATTATGAGCTGTGATTTGCGCATATGTTGTTGCTGGGTTAACACGAGTGTTAAGAGACTGGGATTGGGACGAGTTGTGACGAAATTGTTGAAGTTTTAAGAAAAGAGGGCATTGTTTAGAATGAGATGTATGGTGCCAATTACAGTTAGCACAGCAAATATTGGGATCAGTACAATCGCTTGTGAAGTGTGTTTTACCACATTTTAAACACCTGGGGGTCTTATGACAGTTTATTGATAAATGGCCGAAAGACTGACATTTAAAACACTGTGTTACTGCATTCTTTGTTTTATACTTATCCCATGAAATAAGGCAGTAGCATAATTCTTTAATTTTTAATATATCGGTTATTTTTGTATTCTCTGGGAAAGTTACAAGAAATAGGGGAAGTGAAATAATAGAAGTGCGGGCTAGGTCAGATGATTTCTTTTGGAATTGAATCACTGAGTCAGACTTGATATGGAAAGAAAGTTCTGAAGTAATTTCGTCAGGAGTTATAGAATTGGGTAGGCCTCGCAAGACCATTTTAACTTTTTTGCGCGAATTAGGAGTGTAAGTGTGAAATTGTGTGGTAGGATTACTTTTAAAGATTTCAATAAGTTTATCATAATCTTCGAGGCTAAAAGTATAAAAAGATATGCTGTTATTTTTATTTGTTTTTAATTTAAGACCGTGTTTGAGGTTAGATTTAATATTTGTTAGAGTACTATTATGATTAGTTATAGGGGAGGTATCTTAATATTAGTATTGTTATTATTTATACGAGCCGATATATTTACCACATTATTACTATTTGTATGTAGAACATCCGTAAGAACATCCATATTAAACGATGTTGGTTGTTGTGCGGTTGTAGCTGTTGTAGGTGTAGTTACTCCGTGCGTGTCTATGTGGTTGGCATCACTTATATAATCCACATGTTGATTCAATGAAGAAAACCGGTTACTCGTTTCTATACGATCCTTATCTTCTGTCCTTTTCTTTTTCGGTTTACTAGTACCATTGTGACTATTAGACGGACGCCAGTCATTCATTCTATTTTCTTCGATTATTTCGGATTATTTCGTCAGTTAACATTTCATTACCGATGTAATCGTTATCCTTATCATCAGACAATGATACAGAATCATCAACATTCGAAGTGAACGCATAAATATTACTATTACATCGCGGCGGGGGATCCGACTGATCGTTAGAATTTTGTATTTTCCTCCCCTTGCTGGGGCTACAGCATCATAGCCGCACAGAAAATACGAGAATTTAAATAAATAAATAAATAAATAAATTTAGATAAGTAAAACGAGAATAATAACAACACCAAGTAGAAATGAGCGCGGAATAAACATATCAACACGACAACGAAAGATGACATTACGCTTGGTTTATATGTATATATAGTCCCTATTTGACTTTCATGCAATAACAAAAATTTTTAATATGTAATTAGTATATACTTTTTAAAATTAATTATACATTTTATATTATATATATTTCGTCTTCGATTCTTAATTCGTACAGTTACCAATGTAACAGTGTAGTAAATATAGTCAGTGCGGCGATAAGATAACGTGGTAGTTTGTGCGTTCGTTCTCTATTGCTCTATTTAAATTATTCGATAACCGAACATATAATCATACAAAGGAATTTTGAATGAAACAGCTGTTTATCTGAAAGATTATTCTCGTCATTGTTAAAAATCGGTGAGTTTTAGATTTATTATCTATCTTATTTTAAAATAGGAACTTTTTTTTTTTCCTTTTTTCTAACGAAATAAAATAACAATGATTAAATGTGGTAAATGCGAAAAAGCGTTGGACGGATCTAAAATGTATCCGAAATGTACCATTTGTAGTCGTCTATTCGACTACACGTGCAGTCCAATAGCGGAAACTACCTGGAAAACACGTTCGGAAGCGGATAAAAAAAATTGGAAATGTGAAGAATGTAGGAAAAAAAATAAAGAAAGTAAACTATGCACCGAAGAAAATAAACTAGAATCAGTTTTGACAGTATTAAATAGCATGCAAGAAAAATTGGTAAAATTAGATGATATCGAAAAAGCGTTGACTTTTATGACGCAACAATATGATATGCTACATAAAGAAAACGAAAAATTAAGAGAGGAAGTTAAACAAATAAATGGAAAAATGGAAAGCTTGTTACGTAGTAATAAGGAAAAGGAGGACCGTATAAAGGTACTTACGTACCGGGTGAATGACCTGGAACAATATACAAGAAGGGAGAATATTGAAATACATGGAATTCCGGAACATCAAGGAGAAAATGTAAAAGAATTAGTTTTAAAAGTTGTATCTAGATTGGATGTGGAAATTAAAGAAGATGAAATACAAGCAGCTCACAGATTATATGGTAACAAGGACAAAACAAAGCGACCAATTATTGCTAGACTAGGTCGATTAAAATCGGACGAAGTACTTCGAAACAGAAAAACAAGATCAATATACAGCGGTGATATAATTAGCACGGAAACTCGAAATAAGATTTATATAAACGAAAACTTAACATCTTTTAATAAGCAATTATTATATGAAACTAAACAAAAAGCAACGGAAATTGGTTTCAAGTACGTATGGACAAGAAATGGACACATTTATATTCGGAAGGAGGAAGGATACAGATCGAAACGTATAGTGGACAAAGGCGATTTATTACAATTAAACTAGTTAAATCCTACATAACAGACATGCTTTGGATGAATCGGGTGTACGGGTATGTTTAAGATATAAATGTGAAAAATATAATGGCTTAAATGTTTTATTTATAAATAATAATAATAATGATACAAATATATAATAATATAGAGGAGTGTAGTTGGAAAGAGGTAGAGGGATTATGGATAATGCACCTAAATGTAAGATCTTTAAGGGAAGCATGGTTAGAAGTACAATGGTGTATAATACAGACAAAAGCGAGTGGTTTTGTAATGACCGAAACTAATATAGTGGAAGAAGAAAAATATGAAAAATATAACATGGTGGGATATAAAAAATATGTAATAGCTAAAGAGGAAAATTATGGAGGAGGTATTATGATATTAATAAAAAATGAATTTTTATTTGAGGTGACTAGAATAGAGGCAAAAGGTTATAGTAGTCAATTAATAATGGGAGAATTATGGTTAAATAAAGAAAGCAGTGTAACAATTATCGCATGTTATAGATCACCTAGTAAAGATATACGAAAATTCTTAACCTCATTGAAAACTACACTGCGATCATTTAGCATAAGGAAAGAAGTTTTATTAATAGGTGACATAAATGTAGATATAAGACAAGAAAGTGTAATGTCGCATAAATATGAAAATATAATTGCCGGAAGTGGATTTGTGCAGCTAATAAGGGAATACACTAGGGAAGAGGTAAGAGCTGGAAATTTGACACAATCATGTATAGATCATATTGCAGTGAAACAGAAACAAGAAAATGAAATATTTCCAATTTTAATAAAAACAAAAATTAGTGACCACTATATGATAGGGTGCAACCTTGTAAAAATGTATGCAGAAATAGAAGAAAAAGAAAGTACAATTGAACGGGTAAATGAAGTAAAACTTAAAAACCTGGTACAGAAACAAAATGGGAATAGCTTTCTTGGTACAGGAATAGAATCAAGGTATAATGAAACAGTTGAAAAATGGCAACGAATATACAAAGAAAGCACTTATACGATTATAAGGAATAATAAATGTAGGAAAACAGATGCAATAAAGGAGTGGATGACAAAAGAAATTATAGCAATGATAAATAACAGGGACAATTACTTTCGAAAATGGCGAAAAAATCGGAATAACAAAAAATTAGAAATGTTGTACAAGGAATCTCGAACTAAAACTAAGAATATAATAAAAGAAAGGAGGCAACAATATTATACTGAAAAAATATTGAAGACTAACGTGAGTAACACAAAAGAAATGTGGCAAATAGCGAGATCTATAATAGGAGGGAAATAAAGGAGTAACATAGATATAATAATTAAACAATATTTAGGTAAAGACATGGAAACAGCAAATAAAATTATGAATTTCTTTGCAGAACAGGTTAACGTCAGTCACTGCTGTAACTTACAGGCACAGGATAGTAAGGAACAGGTGGGTGATATGTGTAATTTTTATGTACCAAAAATAACTAGTATTGAAGTCAAAGAGATGATAGGAAAAATAAATGAGAATAAATCAGTGGGTTATGACAAGATTAGGATAAGAGATTTGAAAAAATGTAATGAGGATTTTTTCACATTAGTAGCAAGTATTATCAATCAATCTCTGACAGAAGGACAAATACCGAATGAAATGAAAATTGGAGTAATAAGGCCAATTTTTAAAAGTGGAAATCACAAAATGATACAAAATTACAGGCCCATAACAGTAGGTACAGTGTTAGGGAAGATATTAGAAAAACATGTAGCAAAAAATCTGAGTAATTATTTATTTGATAACAGTGTAATTAGTAACAACCAGTATGGATATCAAAAGAATAGGTCTACAACGACACTTTTAACGGATTTTGTAGACATAGTAAATGGTTTTGTAGGAACCAAACAGCAATGTTTGGTGCTCTTTGTAGACTTTTCTAAAGCTTTCGACACAGTTAGACATGATCTATTAATAGAAGATTTAGAAAATATAGGAATTAAAAACACATA
This sequence comes from Coronaproctus castanopsis, assembly GCA_032883995.1. Lineage (NCBI taxonomy): Eukaryota > Metazoa > Arthropoda > Insecta > Hemiptera > Monophlebidae > Coronaproctus > Coronaproctus castanopsis. The sequence goes on from JAOQIE010000016.1 coordinate 139,011, forward strand.
TTTACAATGGTTTCGCAGTTTTCTTACAAATAGGTATAATGTAGTAAAAATCAATAATATATACAGTGAAAAATCTAAGTTAAATATTGGTGTACCACAGGGTAGTAATATATCGCCACTATTATACCTAATATATACGAATAAAATGTATGAAGTACTACAACATAGCGTAGCTTTCGGATTTGCAGATGATTTAGCATTAGTAGTACAACATTGGGATTTGGAACAGGCCAAAAAATTGTTACAAAGTGATATAAATGAATTAAATAAATGGGTACATGCTAAAGGATTAAAAATAAATACTAATAAAACAAAACTAATGTGGATCAGAAGAATATATAAGGTAGGTGTAGAAGAACCAATAATCATAATACACAGTGAAAACTGTATACACGGAAAAGAGGTATGTAAATGTCCACAAGTTGAAAGAGTAATAACGCATAAATATTTGGGAATATGGATGGATACTTTTTTTGGATGGGACTATCATATTCAATATTTAGTTAAGAAATTAAGATATGTGGTCCCTATAATATATAAATTGAAACAACATGTTACCGGTCGTATGATACAAGTAATTTATAATGCAGTATGGCAATCGCGCTTAGAATACGGCATCTCAATATGGGGACAAGCAGATAAGAGTAAAATAGTAACACTAAATCATCTACAAAAAAGATGTCTGAAGTTAATATGTAATGTTAGGAAAAATGAAAGATATGCAATAAGGGATCTTTTACAAAAAACAGATACACTACTCCCAAAAATGTTGTTTTATTATCGAATATTGTTAGCATTTAAAAAAAGTAATAAACAGTTAGAGAGGGACGAGCAAAAACATTATAACACTAGAACGATGAAAACATACAAGGAAAAACGGTGGAAAAGAGGGACAAATAAATTACTATATAGGACGAATGAATACGTTATACCAGTAATGTATAAGAAAATACCACAAGAGATTATCGAACAGAAAGTACTAGGGAAATGGAAAAAGGAGGTGAAAGCTTGGTTAAGAGAAAATATAAACGCATTAGAGTAAGTAATAAAATAAATAACAGTGACGAGAACAGAGTTATGTGTAGAAGTCTCTAGCCGCAGAATTACTGTCTTACAAATATATATAAGAAGATTACAAATAGAGATGGGATGGAGTCTTGGTTTGAGGTTGGATGTTAAGTATAACATATAGGAGGGTAGAAACAAATTATCATTATTTTTTCTTTAATTCAATTAATCTTGTAAGTAATTTAATTAGATTTAAGGGAAAATGTATTTATTTATTATAAGTACTAAAATATTTAATAAGTGTGATTGTAATTTTGTTAATAAACGAGAACACCCCTCCGCTGGTTGCCCGTCCCACAGAAATACTCAAGTATAGTATCTACACAACACAAGACACACACTAATTATAAGAACACAACCCATGGATTACACACACACATACATTCAACAATAATATATAATCACACACAAAGTGAACACTAGCAATAATATACTATCACACATACACACGCATAATACTTTATATCAAACATGGGACCGACATGCAAATTGTTATATTTTTAAGACTATAATGTTAATTGAAATGTAAAGGGTATCTGCCGACGGGTAAAACCGGCGGAAACCCGGAATGGGAAAAGGGGACATGTTCTAAATAAATAAATAAATAAATAAATAAGAACGATAGTAATAGCAATAATAATAACGTAATAAAGTTATCTTTTCTGGGGATAGATCAAGCGTCATGAAATAAAACAACTACAATTCACCGTTTGGCCGGATCACAGTGTGCCTGACCATCCGGCGCCATTTTTACAACTTTTCTTTGCGTACGTAAGGTTAATCCGGCCTATATCGGTCCAATAATTGCACACTGCAGGGCCAAAGTCAGTAGAACCGGTTGTTTTATTGTAATGGACGCTATGGTCACGACTTCATGACGCGTTTTCGTAATCGTGTAGGTCTTTTTCATTTAAACTCTTCTTTAGTTATTTCATTTCTTCACTGGATCTCTTTACTAAAATGTACGTTTTCTGTTTATGTCCTAAATATTTGACAGAATCAACTTGTTCTAAGTTTGACCATCCTTTGTTACGGGGGTGGCTCAGGATATACAATGCGGTAAACGAATTTGACAGAAACATGCAGTAAATATTATATTCAGAAGATTGTTTCAATAATTGCGATAATAATCTATGTATGTTAGTGTATGTTATGTATATTAGTGTATGTTATGTATGTTAGTGTATGAATGAAGAAGACGTATTATATTTGGGATCGATAAACTGCAATATTTTGAGCAGAAAATGGAATTGAAAGAAAGTCTGAAAGAGACTATGAATAACTTACTATGCTCTTAGCTTCATTAATCATTACTCAGTTTCATTACGCAGATGTTACTCCAACAATTTCTTTTGGTATCCTTTGCTTCCAATAGTCTCCTACTTGTAAATATCGCATCATTACCGGAATTTAGTTTTTAAAGGGCTTTCATTGAAAAAGAAAAAAACGCGGTTTCATTTTATTGAAAATTTATTTTATCTTTTACTTTATTTTTTGGAAAGAAAAACCCGATTAATTATATATGTATACAATGTTACACACATATATACATACATACATATAACATTGAGTGTATTATTAAATTAATTATTCTTAAATTATAACCACTTATTTTTTATAATTTAAGACAGCGGAACTTTTCCTTAATACTTAGATGGATGGACTTCGCGATCGAAGTCCCGACGGTCCATCTTTATTTCTTCGAACGCGGTCCGACTTAACGTGACTTATTCTTCGACTTGTTCTTACTCGACTCTAAGAGCTGACTGACTCGACTGACTAAATTCAACTGGCTAAACTGGCGAAACTCCGACAAAACTCCTATTTTTTATTTTTTTATTTTTTACTCTCCAGGACTCCGGAGGCGACCCAGGTATCTTACCGTTATTATACTTATTATTTCTTTTACTTTTAACGAAATGCCGGTTTCTTTACATTTATATTTTCTCTTTTTTACATCTTTATGGTTTTTGTCTATTTTCGACGAAAATAGTTGGACCAAGGAAAAGTTCCATTGTCCCTTATTTTTAAATTATATATATATATATATATATATATATATATATATATATATATATATATATATATATATATAGTCTTATACATAGTTATTAGTACGGCAGCCAGCATCAGGTAACATAACACATATACACATATACTCCACATACTTGCTTTCTAGGAATTCTATAGATATTGGAAATTCCTAAATTGACTATTTTCGACGGAACCCTCCGATTTCTCTTTTGGGCTAGCCAATCAGAAAATTCGGAGCTGTTTCTTTTGGTCTTCGACCAAAATGCCGACTGAATCCATTGTATGCTATATTTACCGTTTTCTTTTTTGCTCTCGCCATGTCAATTCTTGATTTATTATATATATAACCTTTCGGCATTTTTTATATACTGACTTTGACAAATCTTTTACAACTTTAATCTTACTGGCGCCAGTGTGCTTTCCCCAATACATATATATCTATACTTATATTACTCTAACTCCAATCTATTTCTTTTTTTATTATATTTCTTTTTATTATATTTCCTTTGGGAAAGTCACGTTCGCGACGCCGACCGGATGTACGTACACATATACGTATATATATACTATTTCTTTTCTCGTAATTCACGTACATATTACTTAATTCAAACTTTTAAATATAAATTTTAATTCTCATTCTAACTTATCAACTTTAATCCCTCACTAATACTAATAATGTAACAAGCATGGTTGTTACATATGCCCCGCCACACTAAATAAAAATTTGGATGAGAGGGTCACTGACCCGGACATCCGATTTTTCTTAAATAACTATTTACATAATCCCTTAATAATAATTTCATTTTCGAATCTGTGGTATTAGGATGCATTATTGTTGTGTGTGTAACGTTTTCTCGTAGTTGAGTGGTGATCTGCCGTTTGTGTGGTGTGCTAGATGTGTATCGCTGGTTATTGTTATTTTTGGGTTGTTCTGCAACATTCATTCAAGCTGTAGGAATGATGAAAGATGCGTTAACCGGTTTCTTCTTCCGACCTCGTTTGTTACTCGTAGCCATTGGGAGCTTATTGAGGCATCCCTTCGATTCAACGATCGCTTTCGGATACGCGAGTCTTCTTTTTAGGTGTATAGACAGGTTACCTGACTCCTTTACTATTCTTCGTGGTGGTGAACATGCTTTCTTCTTATTTTTATTTATATATCTATTCTTCTTTCTTCTTCCAATATTTTATCACGTAGCTTCCTTTCTTGCTCCTTTTTTATAGGCTTCGCCTGATGCACGTAAATTCGTTCCGAATTTGGGGTGTATGTCCTTTTTTCTGACATATACACCATCACATATTTGAGACTTCTTGTCTCCTTCTTTCGCCCTTCTTGGCATCATCTTTTCTTCTTCCAACAGTTACGCGCCATTTTCTTCCATCCCATTACGTGATAATTAACTAATATTTAAAATAATTTTAAGATGTAATAATCTCGCCTTTTTTAACATGTCCACCGCCCCCGAACAACAGCAACACCATCGAACTTGTACTGCAAGCACCATTTGTTCTGTAATTATTATTATTATTAACGTATTCCTTTTATTATTATTTCTTCGTTTCGTTGACTCCTCTTCTCGCGACACTATCATCCTAACACCCACCAAACGTACTAGATACACCACTTTCCTACTGGCTATGCTGCTTCCACGCTGCTAACTGTTTATACCGTTGAACATTACTCAGGAACAGCGGTTTATAATAATAATATATATAAATTGTTTTAATTTAAATTTTACCTTATGTCTTACTATTGACTTATTCGGTTTAAATTCGCACATGCACACAAATTACAAAGTTTTTTACATAATATATATACAAAATCTTGTAAATTTTTATGAATAATAATTTTCACTTATATAATTTATACGATCAGAAATTTATATCGTACGAAAATATAGGTACTCATAAATCAAAATCAATACACGTGATATTCTTACATTTATGATGCATACTAATAATCATGATCAAAATTTTTATATATATCGGCACATATACACATACTGGCACACATACTTTTACACTTTTTATTTTTTTAATTTAATTTATTTTTACGTAATAACGCGAACTTAAGATTATTCCTCGTACCTTCCAAATTATTTATTTATTATTTACATGTATCTATATATATATACACATATTTTATAAAATATCTTTACAACTTTTAATTAATTTTTTTTTTTTATATTTATATCTACTTATCATAACTCTTTGCACCTGCAACAAACCAATAACTAATTAAATTTTATTTATTACTATACATATCAAATTAATCTCACCCTATGCAATTTTCTTGGAAAATTTTTGTTTTGCCTGATCTACTTTAAATATTGTTTTGATCGATTTTTTCCGAGATCTAAATCTTTCAAAAATATTATGACACTCGATCTCAATAAATTTTAACAATTTCAAATTCATAATTTCGTCATAATTTGACGACATAAACTTTTATTCTATATACATGTGTTTTTCCGTTGATTGTTTTTCAATCTCACACGTTCCTTCACAGATGTTAATACATATACACATATATATATTTCATCACATTATTTTGTCGTCTTTGTTCAAGATAGACTATATTTCAGTCATTTCCCGTACAATCATTATTTTTATATTATTTATATATATATTTTCATACAAAATTCTACATTAGAAATTCCGTTTTGTTTTTAAAAATATTCCTAATGCTTGCCCTACCACCCTACCTATTTATTTATATTTATAAATACTATACTTTCTTGTATTTTACAATAATTTTATACATTTATACATTCACTATAAAATTTTTCACGTCATGATTTGACAATTCATTAATATTTTATTTTGGTCTTAAAATCTTCCTAAACCTTGCCCTACCTCCCTACCTATTTATATATATTTATGAAATTACGTTGCTAACTTTATTGAATCGCTTTAGCTGTCGTACGTTGTATCTTCCTATTACGTTGCCATTCTGATCTTTCAGCATATATGTATTATTGTTAAAGACTTGACAAACGCTATAGGGGCCTGTATATAATTGATCCAATTTTTTCATCAATCCTTTTCCTTTATTAGACAGAGTGTGCTTTTTTAGCATCACTGTATCATTTTCCTTCAGTATCGTAGGATTCTGATGTTTAATCTCTCGTCTATTTCTTTCTTTGGCTATGTTTGATCTCGCCTGTTCTACATCCTGATCATAATTGTATACATCATCGTCGGGAGGAAATATTCCACTCTCACTTAGAATATCCTTGGGTTTTTTACGCAACATTAAATAATGTGGTGCATACTTCATAACGCCATGAGGTAGTTCATTTAACACTCGTTCTATTTGTTTGACCCGGTTTGGCCATCCTTTGTGATTGTTATGACAGTAGATTCTTAATAAATTTCCTATCTCACGATTGGTTCTTTCCACAGGATTTCCTTGCGGATTATAAGTGGTAGTTCTCATTGGTTTTATACCCCACCTTCGTAACGTGTTTTCCCACGTTTTATTCCGAAATACACTGGCGTTATCGGTTAATAATTTTTCAGGCGTACCCACTTGCTTCGTATATTCTTCAATTTTCGATACTATGTTTTTTGTCGTTGGTGCGCCTATTGTATATAATTTAATATACTTTGTAAATATATCTAATATTCCAATAATATATTGTTTGCGATTGAATTTGGGCAATGGTCCCTTTATATCGACACTTACCATTTCCAATGGTTGCCCAGCTGTTACCCCTTTGAATTCCCCTTTCATACTGTGATTAGCTGGCTTACACTGAGCACCAACTACACAATGTTTAATTAGTTGCACTATTCTTTTTCTCATTCTTACGAACTTACAATTAGTCTTCATTAGATCGAATAAACGACGCGCACCCATATGTCCATATCTCTCATGATATAGCCAGATAATTTGATCTACAATTTTATCACTTATCCACAGTTTCCATCGGGGGCCACAATCTTCGTTGACGTAATATATATTATTCTGATATCCTCTCATATATCTTTGCATTTTTTTATCCTGTTTTAGTCTGACGCGCAAACTACTAATCTCCATCCTCACTTTCTTTGTCTCTTCAGTCCACCATATCCTTGCCTTTTCACTTTCCCTTTTTACTTCTCCCCTAATCTTCTCTATATTCTCCGTTAATTTCCCTTTCAACTTGTTCATAGCCCTTTCTTCTTCATTATTTGTTTCTTCTATCTCTTCCCTTTCTTTTTCAACTATTCCTCTTGTCCCTTCTTCTTCTTTATTTCTTTCTTCTAATTTTCCCTTTCTTTTTCAACTTTTCCTCTTGTCCCTTATTCTTCTTTATTTCTTTCTTCTATATTTTCCCTTTCTTTTTCACTTTCCATTTTTCGGTTCGAGGCCACTACTCTGAGTTCCTCGTTATTCTTTTCATATATTTGTTCATCTATTTTTTTCTCTTTGTTCTTTACTGCTGACTCAACTTTTTCTTCTAACTTTTCCCTTTTTTCTTGAAGCCAGTCCCTCGTTTCTTTTATAATTTTGTTAAATTCCTTATTTCTCTCCTCCTCTTTCCTATCTTGTTCTTCTTTCTCTTTCCTATCTCGTTCTTCTTTCTCTTCCTTTTCTTTTTCTTCTCTTCTGTCTCCTTCTTTTTCAATTACATATTTCTTGTCTCTCTCTTCTTTTTCGATCCGCCTCTCTTCCCGTTCTTCTGCAAATTGTTGCATCATCATTGTATTCATCATCATTGTAGCATTTCCTGCTTCGCTACTTTCTCCACATCCTCCGCAAAAACCTTTAAACCCTTCCTCCATTTTTATTTTTATCTGTTTATATTTATATACTTTAAAATTTAAAATTAATAATCTATAATATAATAAAAAAATTTATATATATGTACACATATTTACATTGAAATATTAAATTGAAATAAATAAAAAAAAAAATCTTATTTTCGGATTTCTAATCCAGATGTCGTGTACTCGATCCCGCGTAGAAACAATTATAAATATTTGTTCCCCACCAGGGATGCCAATTTATGTAACGACCCGTACGATATATATATATATATATAAATACATACATCTACAGATCGTTAACATATATATATACACATACATACATTTTACGTTATACGCTTAATTATTTGAATATAAATATTAAAGGTACAACGTTACCGACTTTCTGGTTTTTGAGGTATGTCCGGGATGCCACGTGGGTTGGCCCACGACCGTTAATATAATAAAATAAACTATTGAAAAAGAAAAAAACGCGGTTTCATTTTATTGAAAATTTATTTTATCTTTTACTTTATTTTTTGGAAAGAAAAACCCGATTAATTATATATGTATACAATGTTACACACATATATACATACATACATATAACATTGAGTGTATTATTAAATTAATTATTCTTAAATTATAACCACTTATTTTTTATAATTTAAGACAGCGGAACTTTTCCTTAATACTTAGATGGATGGACTTCGCGATCGAAGTCCCGACGGTCCATCTTTATTTCTTCGAACGCGGTCCGACTTAACGTGACTTATTCTTCGACTTGTTCTTACTCGACTCTAAGAGCTGACTGACTCGACTGACTAAATTCAACTGGCTAAACTGGTGAAACTCCGACAAAACTCCTATTTTTTATTTTTTTATTTTTTACTCTCCAGGACTCCGGAGGCAAACCAGGTATCTTACCGTTATTATACTTATTATTTCTTTTACTTTTGACGAAATGCCGGTTTCTTTACATTTATATTTTCTCTTTTTTACATCTTTATGGTTTTTGTCTATTTTCAACGAAAATAGTTGGACCAAGGAAAAGTTCCATTGTCCCTTATTTTTAAGTTATATACTTATACATATATATATAGTCTTATACATAGTTATTAGTACGGCAGCCAGCATCAGGTAACATAACACATATACACATATACTCCACATACTTGCTTTCTAGGAATTCTATAGATATTGGAAATTCCTAAATTGACTATTTTCGACGGAACCCTCCGATTTCTCTTTTGGGCTAGCCAATCAGAAAATTCGGAGCTGTTTCTTTTGGTCTTCGACCAAAATGCCGACTGAATCCATTGTATGCTATATTTACCGTTTTCTTTTTTGCTCTCGCCATGTCAATTCTTGATTTATTATATATATAACCTTTCGGCATTTTTTATATACTGACTTTGACAAATCTTTTACAACTTTAATCTTACTGGCGCCAGTGTGCTTTCCCCAATACATATATATCTATACTTATATTACTCTAACTCCAATCTATTTCTTTTTTTATTATATTTCTTTTTATTATATTTCCTTTGGGAAAGTCACGTTCACGACGCCGACGGGATGTACGTACACATATACGTATATATATACTATTTCTTTTCTCGTAATTCACGTACATATTACTTAATTTAAACTTCTAAATATAAATTTTAATTCTCATTCTAACTTATCAACTTTAATCCCTCACTAATACTAATAATGTAACAAGCATGGTTGTTACAATGTGTATATATATATATATATATATATATATATATATAATGCGTATTTTTTTTATCTTTCTCGCATACGCTTACTTACATTATTCCGTTGAAATCTTCGCTGCACAAAGGATGTATGTGCGAGACAGGTTGCGCCGAGCGAGCCCCTCTTTTAAATTTGCACAAAATTGTGAGTTTATTAAATAAATAGCTTTTTGGGAAAACGTGTCTAAGTTTTACTTCACCCTGCGCCGCGAGGCACGTAACTTGTTTTTTTAAACGTCATTATGCATGTGAAATATTAGGGGAGATCTCCTGCCTTACAAATTATAGTACCTCAAACTTTGGATTATTCATGCGGTTCAGCTTCTTGATTATCCGTAAATCGTTTCTGTCAATTGCATTTGTTTTTATATTGTTTTTTAAAGTTAGTAATCGTCGAACGCTCTTTCATAGTCAATAAAACAGATGAAGGCATCTTTATATATTTCTTTACTCTTTTTATTTTTTTTGTTGTAGTAGAGTATTATCTGCTTTTATAGCGTGTTCCGAATTCATTCGGGTGTACTATCTAGGTCTACGTCTATGAATTATTCTTAGAAATTTTTTTTATTAAATAAATGGCTAATGAGACTTCTTGTTAACATTACGACACAATAGTTTAATTACATCTATCCCCCCCAGGATTCGCGGTGTTTATTTTTTATTCATTCAAAATTAACGTGTGAATTTTTTTCAAAGATTTTTATTTCAACTTTTTAAATTATAAATTTACTTCATATAAATGATATTTTTATTTTTTTTCACCCTGTGGAATCACAATTATTGTATTATTCCAACATATACTTGACCATGAGAAAATCACTGTTCTATTACATCAACACCAACGTATATAATCGTTTTGTATTATCCCTTGTTAATAGTAAATGCATTATATATATATATACATGTGTGTGTGTGTGTTGAAACTTTGTTCAAGCTTCTGACTCATTATCACATCGATAATATTTCTCTCTGCAGGTCAGGTTACCTCTAATTAGTGAGAATACCAAATGCAGCTTCTGGTTCGACCTCGTCTGATTCATTATCTGACCAATAATAGTTCTTGCAGGATGATTCATGGAAAGTCTGATAGCGTTCTTAAAAATAAAATCATTTTTAATGATTCTCGATCAGTTTGTTTCAAGCCATCTCAGTGTTAAGACCATACTCTCCCAACATAGGTCTGTGGCAACTTGAATGTCCACTAAGAATGAGAATTCCGCTTTAATTGTTAATTTCAGATGTTTATTAAGTTAATTTTTTTTTCATTAAGTAGTTTTCGCGGTTAGTGCCTCCATACAAATAACACGTCTTTTTTTTTTAATAGTGGAGACAAATTTATTCTAATTAAAGGGTTTCTTTAATCATTTTTTTATTCTCGACCTATTTATTTTATTTCATCCAATCTAATCTTATTTTTAATTATTTTACAATTGATTAAAATTTTTAACTTACGCAGGAGAAATGTATTGGTTATTATGCCGTTGTACATATTGCGAGAATTTAAAATAGCAAACTTCGCGTGGGTACCGAAATCTGGCCACATTTTTATCGAATTCATCAATTAGGTGCGTAAGACGAGAAATAGCAATTAGGGTTAGAAATGTCTGATCACTCAGGTACAGTTAAAATAATTTAAAATGAAATTAATTTCGACTATAATTATTATCGTTTGTGTGTGTGTGTAAAAATATGCCTGAGTGTTTACACTGTGTATGTTGAAAAGTTTGGCGAAAGACTACACGCTGACGTTCAAGACTCTGACTCATCACTGTGCAGGCAGGTTATCTGAAAGTGATTACCTCATCTGATTCATTATCTGACCAAATATGTATTGCCGGCGTGTTTATATATATATATACATTGTGTGTGTGTATATGTGTGTAAGTTTGGCGAAAGACTGCACGGTGACGTTGTTCAAAACTCTGACTCATTATCTTACTAATAAGATTTCTCTATGAAAATCAGGTTATCTCAATTAGAGTGATTACCTCCTCCGATTAAAAGTAATAAATTTTTCTGATTAGTATTTTCATATTTCGAATTTAAATGTATATTATATTACTATGAATACAAAATATATATGGTTAATTTGTTTTTTTGTTCATAACGTGGGTATGCCCGACAACTATTCGCGTTGTTGAAGGTTCCAATTACATAATTGTAGTCGGATATCTTCGTAGGTCAACGTAAGGTCCTTAAAAATACAATTTTTGGCGTATGCTGTGGGAACATAATTCTACTATAGTCGTTGACAAAACTGTAAGAAGTGGGTCGAGTGAGTTACCTCTTTATTCTATATCATTTTTGAATCGTTCATCCAATCTAATCTTTATAGACGACCATTTTTGTATATTGTCGAGTCATGCAATCGTTCTTCTGCCAACTTTCATTCTATTTCTTACGATTACGGTCTGCGGTGGCATATATTGTGCTGGCTTCGCGCTGTCTTCTTTTTATATCTAATACTGCTTAATTTTTCTTTTGGGTCTACGATATGCGCAATATACAGCATGACGCCCAATTTCGAACGTTTGTATAGTCTTTTCCGTGTGCGATGTTAGTGTTTTCTTCATTAATTAATCGATTTAAATTTTTAACTTACGCAATAATCAATATTGGCCATCTGGGAACGCGGTTCGGTTCGATATCAGTGCGTATTGGTAAGCGTTTACGTACTGCGCGAATTTAAAATCGCAGTTGTGCAGGAGATTCCCGTACTTCTCGAAAGTTTCAATTTAACAAATTACAACGGTTTTATAGTCAGGTTCATAATCCAAAACAATTTTGTTCAGTAAGGTCCGATCACAGTTCATTATATGTACAGTTATTATTATTCTTACATATTTTAACGATACAGCTGTGATTTGTTCTGACTCGTCTTTTGAAAATGCAGAAGTTAACTTACAATCAGCTGTTAATACTATTTCAAAATGGTTCAGGCAGTGGCGAATAGAAATCAATGAAAAAAAATCAACTCGTGTAATATTTATAAATAAGAGAATACCCAGCATCAAAAATATTTATATCAATAATCAGGAAATTCCAGCTAAAGACTCGGTAAAATACCTGGTAATCCATTTGGATAAAAAACTAACCTGGAAAAACCACATAGCAGCCAAACGAAATGAACTGAATATAAAGTATAGGAATATGCTTTGGCTTATTGGAAGAAAATCCGAATTAACACTTGAGAACAAGTTATTATTGTATAAACAAATTCTAAGGCCTATTTGGGCGTACGGATGTCAACTCTGGGGCTGTGCTAAACGGAGTAATACAGCTATAATACAGCGTTTCCAAAATAAAGCATTGAGAACCATAATAGATGCCCCGTGGTATGTAAGCAATCTTACATTACACACAGACCTAGAAGTTACATAAAATTCAAGAAATGGCTCGTAAATATGGCGACAAACTTTCTTATCACACAGATGCTTTAGCTGTTGCTTTACTGGACAACTCTACAGATACCCGGCGTTTAAAACGAGTTAAACCTACAGATCTATTTTGAATAAGCATCAATAATATAAAGTACTAAAATACAATTAGCGAAAGTCCTTACCGTTGGGTAAGGAACTTCACAAGTCAATCGCAATTTCTGTTCAAAAAGATTGCTACATAGCCTGAAGCTAGTGGCATAATTTCGGAAGAAAAAAAAAAGTTATTATTGTTATTATCGCTGTAATTATTAGCAATATACTTCAGATTTGATTGCTGACACATTGGCTTTATGTATTAATTTGTACATGTACACCTGTGTATAATAAATCGTATCATAATTCATGTTATTATGAGTTTTTCATTTTAACAGTTTAATTTCACTTAACATATTCAATATATTCACGATATTCACACTTCTATTAATCCACGACCTGATTGTTTGTGCAAATGCGTAAGAAAGGTAAGATGGTCCGAAAAATGTGAAGTATATGTTTTTCACGACAAAGTATTTTATTTAAATCAATTTACCTGTGTACGTTTAAAAATGATTGTACACACCAAGTTTTATTTTAAGTGGTAAGTTTTATTTATTTCTGTAGAAAACACTGCAGGGTCCTGAATATTTGACATATATATTGTTTGTATGTGTGTAAATATATAAAAATGTAAAATGAGATGATGTCTTCTTGTTTTTTAATTTTTATATTTGTGGTATTCTTTGATCTCACTCACACGCTTACACGTTAGATAGTTCAGTTATATGTATTGTATTTCAATCTACGTCAGATTCGGAACCAATCGCGACGTCATATCTGAAATTTTAATTCATTTCAATATTTTTTCAATTGTTATAGCAATTTTATAACCAATTTAAATTTAAAAAAATTAAAAAAGTGGTAATTTTTCAACCTAATTTATAAAAAATTATTGTCAAAAATTTAACGAGTGTTCTAATGTAACACTTATTACTTTATATATATATATATATATATATATATATATATATATATATATATATATGTATATATATATATATATATGTATGTATATATATATATATATATGTATATATATATAATATTTATTTATATATATTTTTCCCGAATTTTTATTAGAATATAATGTAGCCTGCAAAACTAGGTTATAACTATCAGTAGTGATAAATAATTCAGTGATATAGTTATGTATATTTTTTCCCATGGTAGTGATAAATAATTCAGAGATAAAGTAGAATATTCTAGTAGAATAATTTCACTAGGATTAATATATATATATATATATTTCCCATTTATATAAGAACATAAATAGTGTAGCCCGCAAAACTAGGTTATAACTACCGGTAGTGATAAATAATTTAGAGATATAGTAGAATATTCTAGTAGAATAATTTCACTAGGAATAAGTGAGCAATCGAAATTATAGTATTTTCTCAGATAGTTTTAGTACATGTGTGTATTACATGCTGGACATCCTTTGCTCCATTAATTACACAATTACATTTTCCATCATTAATGATCTCTAATTCATTCAAATGATATCCGATTGAATATCTATGTCATGTAAAAATTTACTCACACAATGCGCATTTGCAGCACTATATATATATATATATATATATATATATATATATATATATATATATATTATATATATATATATATATATATATATATATATATATATATATATATATATATATATATATATATATATATATATATTATATATAAATTACATCAAAATGAACGACGGATCAGAGAAAAGAAGAACATGGACAGAGGATGAAGAAATATCGCCTGCAAAAGATGACTATGAACCAGGCCAAATTCGGACAAAAAAGTTAACATAATAAATAATTAAGAGTAATAATCAATACATTTTAGGAAAATATAATTACAAAGGTGAATGTTATATGTATATATACTTTTTGGTATTTTTCAATAAATTGTTCTGTGCGAGGTAGTTCTGTTTAAATTTAATTCGGCCGATTTCTATATACCAGTGATTTCGCGTTCAGATTTTTGGTATATAACTATTTTTGGTCGTCCGGGCCGGATACAGAATTCATGCTGATACAGGTCGGTTTTATGAACTGTTAAAATATCTGCGGGTGTTCTTAGCCTACAGATTGAACGTATTATGTATATCGAAAAAATTAATATTGGTAGAAAACGAGCATCTTCGACTTGTCTGCCAAGAGATCTTAAGTTTATTTTAATCAGGAGTACTTTACAAAGGAAGCCCATTATACTGCAACACAATAGCTGCATTACATGAACGGTCTATTAAAAAATTAATATGTTATTCGCAGATTGAAAAAATTGTATACATGCTATAGAAAAAAAATTAATTTGAACTCATTTTAAAAGTTACTTTTTTTTCCTATAAATTTTTGGCATAATTTTGCCGCCCCTCAAAATTCATACCGCCATAGGTCTGGTGGTCAAGTCCGTCACCGGTGGGGATAGTGAAGCGTCTTCTATTAGAAATAATTACTTCAGAGTTTTTTTCGATTTTTAAATAAAATATATTAACTCTATACCGTGCGACAATTATATTTATATACATATGTCAACTAGTTCTATTGTGTACAGTAATAATAAACGATAAAACCAACGATAAAACCAACGATAAAACCAACGACAATAAACAAAAATTCAGACTTAGATAGAAACGAATGTATCGCTTCCACGATCGGATTGTTTGTGGAAATGTGTAAGATTTGTTGAAAATTAAGAAAAGAAGAATCGAAGTTATGTGCAATGCAGATGGTCAGAAAAATGTGTAGTATCAGTTTGCTTTTCACGACAAAGTATATTATTTACGTTAAAATTTTACCTACGTACGTTTAAAAAGAATTGTAAACACCAAGTTTTCTGTTAAGTGATACTCTATCGGGAATTTTTATTATTTCTGTAGAAAGCGCTGCAGGTGAATTTTTAACATAAGCCGGACAGATGAATGTTTAACATATATATGTGTATATATATATATATATATATATATATATATATATATATATATATGGGGGGTTGTATAAATATTATATAAGGCATAACCGAAATCATTTCAATGAAACGAACAACGGTAAAATGATGTGATGTCTTCTTGTTTATTTGAATTTTTAAATTTGTAGTATTTCTTTGATCTCATTTGCACGCTTTCATGTTAGATAGTTCAGTTATATGTATTGTATTTCAGTATTTTTCACGTCGCGGGAATCTACGTCAGATAGATTCGGAACCAATTGTGACGTCGTATCTGAAATTCAATGACGTTCAGTCTGATTTCCCGATTAATTTAGAATTTTCTCGACTTTGATTAATCACGTCACGCTGCTTTTTATATTCTTCACTATAGGCAACGAAAGTATATCATTTTATTCATGTTTTCAGATAGGTAGGCGATTAATAATTTTATTATACCATACTATATATAACATAATGTGAGCTGTAGAAATGTGCGCGATAACGGAAAGTGTGCTACCATAGACATAAATAAGTATTAAACACAGCATACTACCTCTGTGGCTGCTGTTTCCGCATACACGGGGCTAACCAACCTGATAAACAATTGGTACTTTCGGTTGAGGAACATTCGTTATGTTTACTACGTATATACACACATACACACACATATATACATACACATACACGCACACATATAATAATCTTCAAAAAAGAGTGTAGTTCAGAAGTGGATAGAAGAGGGTTGGAAGAAAGTGATATATTACAAAGAGAATAGTCAAATATGAATAATTATACCGAGCAATAACCGTGAAACAAAACGACGTGGTTACAAAGAATAAGGGAAAACCCGGCAGAAAAAGTA
The DNA here is from genome assembly GCA_032883995.1 of Coronaproctus castanopsis. Taxonomy (NCBI): domain Eukaryota; kingdom Metazoa; phylum Arthropoda; class Insecta; order Hemiptera; family Monophlebidae; genus Coronaproctus; species Coronaproctus castanopsis. The sequence continues at coordinate 155,882 of JAOQIE010000016.1, forward strand.
TTCGAGAACTCGCCAACGGATGACTCGAGCATGTAAATTATGTTGACGAGTGGAATTCGTTGGAAATAGAAAGCGCTATATATATTGCTTTATCCCAAACGCCATAAATTTTATTTAATTCGTTCCTTCGAAGAAATGTGTGTATCATTGAATAAAAAAGCAGAATAGTAATATATATATAATAGCAGCTAACTCTACCCTTCCATTCAAAGGCCATATTTTTTTTATATATATATATATATACACCTATATATATATATATATATATATATATATATATATATATATATATATATGTATATATATATATATATATATATATATTGTGGGTATACTGATCTTTCTTTCCTATATATATTTGCGTGTGTGTGAATTTATACATTACGTATGTGTTTGTGCTGTGTATTTTGAAAATCTGTTCTCTCTCTCTCTATATATATATATATGTATATATATATATATATATATATTTGTTATATATATATATATATTTGTTATATATATATTTGTAAAATCATCTTTATTCTGAAAAATTAATAAAAACAATTATATGCATAACCACAGTTATTTATCTCTTGCGGAATTTCGTTTCATAAATTTGCAGAGTTATTTGGATCGTATACTATGGATTTTGTCTTGTAAAAATAAATACAATTAATGAACAACGTCCCGGCTTAATCGAAATCCAAATAACGAGAAAATTACAAGTCAGTATACAATTGGTGCTATAATTAAAATCGGGTAGATTCCTAGAATACTTGTACACTCCCGAATTTCGTTTTTTTTTTTAAAATCAAAAATTACTATTTTTAACGAGTTATGAAGTTAAGCAAAACACATTAATTTATCCAAGCCCCAATCGATTCTGAGTTGTACAAGTATGCTAGGAATGAGCCTTTTTTTTAATGTCTTTACAGTTTATCCAAATGATACCCAACATGATATTAACATGATACTGTTGGGTCTTATTTTCAATTTATTACAAATATTTAATAGCGCTCATTATCATTTAAAAAATAATTGTTTTTCTAGGTGTCATTAGCAATGCGTTTACAGGGGATTAACAACAGTAAATTCTTTCCTAATTAATTTTGAAAATTATTCGATTATTTTGGGTTCTACTCGTAGTGTGAAGACAGGAAGATTAAATTCTATGTATAAACACTGCTCATAAATCAACACCAACATATATTATCGGTATATTTTGATTCCATAAAAACTATAAATATAATTTATAATAAAGGTTTTTTTAAAATTATAATAAAAAAAAATTAAATAAAAAACATTCAAATTAAATTTACATCTTTCTCGCTCACTCTCTCTCTCTCTCTCTCTCTCTCTCTCACTATATATATATATATATATGTGTGTGTGTATGTGTGTGTGTATGAATTGTGTGTCTGGTTGAAAAGTATGACTACAGACTTCCTGGTGATGTTCAAGGTTTGATTACCCCCTGTAGCTACTGATTCATTAGCATCTGATTCATTATCTAACCAATAAGATTTATTCTTTCAAGTCACGCCATTACCTCAGATTCTCTGATAAGATGTTACCATAGTTTGAAGTTATTTGTTCAGTCTGTTCGAAGTCGTCTCGGGTTGAAGTTTAGGACGTGTATTTTATATATATATATATATATATATATATATATGTATATATGTATATATATATATATATATATATATATATATATAAAGTAATGTTCTTTTGTTTTAACACAATTAATTATTTGATGAGTGCCGATTCGTGTTTATCGTTTTTTTTTGTACATATCTATTTTCTATCTTCCGGAATGAGTACAGAATTTGGACTGAAATTAAAATTTCCAACAAGTAAGTGTTCAAGACTGTTATTTTTTATGTACTTTTTTTATCCCCAATTCGTGAAATAGTATGGGGAAATTTTATTTATTAATGTTGTTAATACAAGTATATTTGAAATGTGCTGACCAGTGTCGATTCAATTGCGTTTGCGGTTCTGTAGTCTCCATTTTACAATTAAAGTTTATATTACTACATATTACTGGGATAATGTAAATGAGTTTTCTGATATTCTGATATGTTATTTCAGATATTGTAAAATTATTCAATGTTGTAAGCTCTTTTACTAATTCGGTACCGTTGATGTCTGATTATATTCATTCCATAATGCTTGATATTTTTTTATATAATTCCCTGAACTAATCTGTTTTGAAACCATTTAATATTAATCATATTGATATAAATTATACCACTGGCTGTACATTATATTTGGTTATACAGTATAATCTCTTTTTGTAACATATTCTATTGTTATATGAATTAATTTGCTGATTTGGGTTGTAAAGTAACGATGTTGGTTAAAAATTTTATATTAATACTACAAACAAATCGGATGTCTAAACTATATGGTGAAATGAAACCTTTTATTTTGTAATTTTCTCTTTTGACTTTGAATAATTGATTTTAAAGTTGAATGACCATAACCAGTTATTTACTTACTATGGGTATATCATCAACGAAAGTAAATATCTTTGTTATTAGGTAAATGGATGTTGTAAATTTGGGAGAACACTTATATGTGCTAACAGATCCTTGTGGTACGCCCATTACATTTGTTTAGATTACATACCTAATTCTAGTAATGTCGATCTATTGTCAAAGTATCGGTTTATAATATTGAGCATACCAATGTTAAATAATATTGAAATAAACTTATTTAGATCTGAGATATCGAATTCTGTTAGGTGTACTTGTTTCTCGACAAGCTAACTATTCGATTAGTATTGCATCATTTTATCTCCTAAAGTCTACCGTACAATCGTATAAGCCTTCATAATTTTCAGCTATGTATTAAATTACTAGTCTTCCATCTGAAATTATAATATTTCCTTCTTTTAGTACTGTTATTTGTTTCGTTTCAATCACTGGTTTTCTTTTTACTTCCTTATAGCTACTCAGATTTTCGAGATTGCTTCTTCCTCAATTCTTAATTTTTGATGTCACATTTAATCCATTTCCTGAATGTTTTACAAAATATTCATATATTTTACAAAATTCACAGAATTCTATGTTTTTCACTTTACTTCTCTTATTCAATAGCTGTAGCGCAGCGTTTTGTTATTCTAATATCGTTGTTTCTTTCTCCTATTTCTGGAGCTGTGTTCTTTATTAAATCCATATTTTTCACGTTCACATTAGTGTTTCCCAGTTTATACTCCAATGTTGTCTGGTATTTTACTTTATTTATTGTTACATTTTGTATGTCAAGCGGTATTACATTCTTAGAAATCTGTGATCACTATCTGTTGAATTTTTTTTAACCATTAGTAAAAAGCCTCTATGACTTGCCGATTGGTGATTCTCGTGCCCATTTTCTCGCTTCAGTTTTTTTGAAGAACAAGTTCTATGTTTATTATATATTTATATATATATATATGTATGTAGGTTTCTAAAGTATGTATTTTTGATGTATATATATTTTTCAAGTATGTATATTTTTAATGTATGTAAGTGTATGTAGGTTTTTTATATATATGTGTAGGTTTTTTATATAATATATGTAGGTTTTCTTTTTTAATATATGTAGGTTTTCTTTTTTAATATATGTAGGTTTTCTTTTTTAATATATGTAGGTTTTTTATATAATATATATAGGTTTTTAACGTATGAAGTACGTTTTTAATGTATGTAGTAGGTTTTTAATGTATGTAGTAGGTTTTTAATGTATGTAGTAGGTTTTTAATATATGTAGTAGGTTTTTAATGTATGTAGGTTTTAAATGTATGTATGTTTTTAATATATGTATGTTTTTAATATATGTATGTTTTTAATATATGTATGTTTTTAATATATGTATGTTTTTAATATATGTATGTTTTTAATATATGTATGTTTTTAATATATGTATGTTTTTAATATATGTATGTTTTTAATATATGTATGTTTTTAATATATGTATGTTTTTAATATATGTATGTTTTTAATATATGTATGTTTTTAATATATGTATGTTTTTAATATATGTATGTTTTTAATATATGTATGTTTTTAATATATGTATGTTTTTAATATATGTATGTTTTTAATATATGTATGTTTTTAATATATGTATGTTTTTAATATATGTATGTTTTTAATATATGTATGTTTTTAATATATGTAGATTTTTAATATATGTAGATTTTTAATATATGTAGATTTTTAATATATGTAGATTTTTAATATATGTAGATTTTTAATATATGTAGATTTTTAATATATGTAGATTTTTAATATATGTAGATTTTTAATATATGTAGATTTTTAATATATGTAGATTTTTAATATATGTAGATTTTTAATATATGTAGATTTTTAATATATGTAGATTTTTAATATATGTAGATTTTTAATATATGTAGATTTTTAATATATGTAGATTTTTATAGGTTTTTTTAATACATGTAGGTTTTTATTCAATAGCTGTAGCAGCGTTTTGTTCATCAGTTTTCTAATATCGTTGTTTCTTTCTCCTATTTCTGGAGCTGTGTTCTTTATTAAATCCATATTTTTCTCGTTCACATTAGCGTTTCCCTGTTTATACTCCAATGCTGTTTGGTATTTTACTTTATTGTTACATTTTGTATGTCAAGCGGTGTTACATTCTTAGAAATCTGTGATCACTATCTGTTGAATTTTTTTTAACCACTAGTAAAAAGCCTTTATGACTTTCCAATTGGTGATTCTCGTGCCCATTTTCTCGCGCCCATTTTCTCGCTTCAGTTTTTTTGAAGAACAAGTTCTATTTTTATATATTATGTATGTAGGTTTCTAAAGTACGTATTTTTTATGTATATATATTTTGCAAGTATGTATATTTTTAATGTAAGTGTATGTAGGTTTTTTATATATATGTGTAGGTTTTTTATATATATGTGTAGGTTTTTTATATATATGTGTAGGTTTTTTATATATATGTGTAGGTTTTTTATATATATGTGTAGGTTTTTTATATATATGTGTAGGTTTTTTATATATATGTGTAGGTTTTTTATATAATATATGTAGGTTTTTTATATAATGTAGGTTTTTTATATAATGTAGGTTTTTTATATAATGTAGGTTTTTTATATAGTATATGATGTAGGTTTTTAACGTATGTAGTAGGTTTTTAACGTATGTAGTAGGTTTTTAACATATGTAGTAGGTTTTTAACATATGTAGTAGGTTTTTAACATATGTAGTAGGTTTTTAATGTATGTAGGTTTTTAATATATTATATGTAGGTTTTTAATATATGTAGGTTTTTAATATATGTAGGTTTTTAATATATGTAGGTTTTTAATATATGTAGGTTTTTAATATATGTAGGTTTTTAATATATGTAGGTTTTTAATATATGTAGGTTTTTAATATATGTAGGTTTTTAATATGTAAGTTTTTTTTATATATGTATGTATATTTTAATTTATCTTATATTTAGCTGATTTACCAGAATTTCATGTTGTAGCCTATTCATTTCTGCACCATATCTTTTCTCCAGGTTACACTAATTTTTTTTTGAATTTGTAGTATCGTACTTGATTGTTTTATTTGATGAGTACCGATTCTTACTGTCCATTTTCAATCTCTTCTATTTGTATGACCAGCCCCCTGCCTATATTGTTCATTTATTCTGTGTTACCTTAGTATTGATTTCTTGGCTATGTTTGTAATTCCTGGTTCACTGGGAGGATGTACAGGTCAAAACACTTTCTTTTTTATGGGCAGTGGTATTTTTGATTTGGATGCTCTCCATAGCAGCTTGATCTTATTTCTTGATGCAGTAATCCTGTGATATTAACCAGTTGGCCCACCTTATCCTGTCTTTTTCATATTTCATTTCTGACTTGCCATTTGGTGATTCATGACAATTTCCTCGCTTGCATTTTTTTAAGGAACGAGTTTATTATGAACATGTTTGTAAACTGCGTGACCTTTATTAATCTTTCGCCTTGTTCGTTTCATCCATACTGTTATTTTAGATACAAATATTTTAGGATCAATATAACCGTTTTTCTAATCCGTTTAAACGTATTCTCGTAAGTGTAGAATCATTCAAAATAGAGGTTGGTTCTTTTTTCTGTCATCTTACAAAACAATAATTTATTCTTTATTGTCTCGCTCAAATTAACATTATACAAACAAATATCAATTCTTCACATAACAATATCTTATAAACTACTCGAATTTTTCAATATACAAATTACCTTCCGTTTACATCCTGCACTATCTAACACAAAATAATCATTCTGAATAACTTATTCCTTACATTGCATTACATGCCGCTACAAAACTAAACATCAAATTTAACAATATTTCTTTATAAAAATTTAATTTCATTATATACTATATATATATAATATAATTTTTGCCTGCTACCATCCCTTCAAGAATTAATTTTTCTATTCCATTCTGATGTACCACGTGTCACCTCATTATGTGCTGACTATATCTTGTAAGCGTAGATCCGATCCTACATCGATCAAAACGGACAGGTTGGTTCGTTTTCTGTCCATGAGATTCGCAAAATTTGTCACCAACAGAACATCTTCAAAGGCATCAATGCGCCAAATATCTGCTGCTTTTATTGTCCAGCATTCTACAGCATATAGAAAAACAGTATTAAGCGAATTTTTGTACTGTGAGATGTTGCGACTTTTTCATGTAGTTGTCCCAGTGCCGATTTAGCTGTTGATATTCAATTTTTAATTCCATCGGTGGATGCACCATGTTTAGTAATTAGTGATCCCTACTTGTATCGTATCCAGTTTTTGTATATGATGGCGACTGCAGTTACTCTTGTCGATAATCATTATTTTATTTTTTTCTCGGTTTATTATTAATTCAGCTTGTTTCCTTATATTAAAAGTTTTTCTTTTGATGAGGCGATCTTCCTAAGTATCTATTCACTATAAATGTTAATGACGGACACACTTTTCAGCTTTAAATGCGTTAGTTAATTTATTATTGATTTTTACTTTTCCAATGTTATTGTCATACAGCGCAATTAATGTTATTCTTTAATCAATGTTTTTAAATGTCGCAGTGCGCCCATTTCTTCTAATATCTGCCATAATGTTCTCCATTGATGCTTTTGAGTACTACTCTATATTGCCAATGTATGCTGAAATATTAAATTCGCGACTTTTCTCTATTATTTGTCGCATATTAAGAATTTGTTCTCGCGTATCTTTTCCTGGAATAAAACCTGCTTGCTCTTCTGATATATCTGTTGTAGTAAACCTGCTTGCTCTTCTGATATATCTGTTCTAGTAAACCTTCTTCTGATATATCTGTTGTAGTATGTAGGCTTAAGCCTCTCATGTATGATATGCATGCAGCATTATCTTACTGGCATGCGATACAAGGGCGATCATTCTATAATTTTTGCATATATCTCGCGATCCCTTCTTATGGATTGGGACATATATTGATGTTATCCAATCATTTTGCCATATGTTTGTACTCCATATATTTTGACATATGCTATAGAAAATATCTATTGATGCCTGTACGTCTGAGCGTACTTCATCTTTTAATAAGGGTGGTTCCTTTTCAAAACCGTTTGAATGTTATGCAATCTATCTTGTTCACCTATCTCTTCCATTAAATTCTTGCAATATTCTTTACACCTTGTCAATATTTCAGTTTCATTAGTCAATGTTGTTCCGTTTTCAATTTTAATACCCTTGCGAGGTGAATCGTCTCGTTATTTGCTTAATTTTTTTGGAACAAATCTTTTACTTTATTTTTATTTATTCAGCTCGTTCGCTTATGTTCTCAAAAGTTTTTCTTTTGATGAAGCGAATGTTGTTATATCATCAGCATACCGTAAATTATTAATTATTCCGCCTATTTTTTATACCATCTTCCAATTTATCGAGTACTTTCCTAAGTATCTACTCCCTGTAAATGTTAAATACATCCTTGACGGATACCTTTTTCAGCTTTAAATGCGTCAGTTAATACAGAGCTTTAATTAGTTATTAAATTATATCTGCCATAATGTCATCCATTGATGCTTTTCAGTAGTCTATAAAGCCAATGCACACTGAAATATTAAATTCGCGACTTTTATTGTATTAAGAATTTGTTCTCGTGTACCTTTTCCTGGAATAAAACCTGCTTGCTCTTCTGATATATCTGTTATAGTATGTACGGCTTAAACCTCTCATGTATGATATGCTGCAGCATTATCTTATTGGCATGCGTTACAAGGGCGATCGTTCTATAATTTTTTCATCTTCTTACGGATTGAGACATATATTGATGTTATCCAATCCTTTGGCCATATGTTTGCACTCCATATATTTTGACATCTATTGATGCCTCCCCTAAATATTTGAACATCTCCGATACAATGCGATCTTCTCCCGCTGCTTTAAAATACTTTAGTTTCTATACGGCTGACCCTACTTAATCTTTTATCTTGTTCACCTATCTCTTCCATTAAATTCTTGCAATATTCTTTCCACCTTGTCAATATTTCAGTTTCGTTAGTCAATGTTGTTCCGTTTTCATTTTGAATACCCGGGGTGAGGTGAATCGTCTCGTTATTTGCTTAATTTTTTGGTACAGATTTTTTATTTCTTTTTTATTTTTGTTTTCTTCTATATCCTTACATATCTTATTTAGAAAGTTATTTTTATCCCGTCTACATTTTTGTTTAATTATTTTACTAATGTCCCGGTATATTTGTGTTATTTTTTAATTTCTTTGTGTGTGTTTATCTCCATCCATGTCTTCTGTAATCCAAGGTTTCCTTCTGTTGTACGGTATAATATTAGCCTTTTTTCTATCGTTTTCTAATACTTTTTTGGTGTATTACCAGGTTATTGGCTTTCTCGAGCGGATCTATCGATTGTACAAGTGTATTTCATTTTATACTTGTGTAGTTATATTTTTATATGATCACTGCCATAATCTTTTCCTGGATATGTTTTTGTATCCTTTATTGATGATTTTCACCTTTCATTTACCAAGATATAGTCAATTTTATTTCTATATCCCCTGGAGATTTCCACGTATAAAGTGGATGTTGGTTGAAACCCGAGTTGCATATAAACATTTTTGTGCTTATGCAGAAATTAATCAGCTGATCACCACGTTCATTTCTGACACCGAGTCCAATTTGCCCACAACATGACGTAGTTCTTCAGGTTCGTGAATTGTTACTCCGATTTTTGCTTTAAAATCGCCAGTAACAAATTTTCGGAATGGTATCTTTTGCATCGTTTTTACAAGTATAGCATAATTGTTTATGGTTTCTTTATCTGAGTCACTAGTTGGCACATTTGTATAATGTTCATATTTACAGGTTTTGCTTTTATCTTAATGACTATTATTGTGTCGTTCACCATTTCGTATCCAATCACTTTGTCCCGTTTATTTATAATGATGGCTATTCTATTCCTATGTTTAGTTTCATAACCAGAATGGTATAACTGCTTATGAAACATCCTCTTCTTTCCAGTGAGTTTCTGATATTTCAAATAAAGTAAAACTGTATATCACGCGTTCAACGATGGCCAGTTTCCTGCATCAAGCAAATGTAACACTCTGGAGCCCGGGCCTCGCGCGGCGCCGATTGCTAGTCGGATCGCATGGAAGAACGTTATTACATATTTTAGAATTCATAATTGTTCTTGGAAATTGTTTTCATTGAAAACGGATTTTCTGTCGGGGTTTTCTCCCTTAGCCTTTGGATAAACCTCATAACCGCGCAAGGCAGCGGGTTTATTTTCAGGGTTGTTTCCGAAAACCCTAACGGCAAAGCAGCCGGTTGTTACTGAGGAGATAACGATTTAAAATTTTTACGGCGACATATACCCGCTGAGGGAGAGACAGTCATAGGATTTTTTGCAGATTTTTTATAGGCAGCGTGTCTCTTACCTGTCCACTACTGGAATCTGCCTGAGGCAGCTCTTGGTCCGCGACTGCTTATTTGACTAATGTCGTCTTATTCGCAGCTAACCTACATATCTTGTAGGCCATTCCACTATCCGCCACCTGTGGACGCACCCCTCCCGGGGGATATATATATATAAATTATAATATATTCATGTTTTCCTTTAAACTAAACGATGAACATTTACATTGTACATATTTGCACTTACGTGGTTTATCAGGGCATTCCTGGAAACGGATGACAGAAAACGTTATGCAGGTATTACCTGAAAGTCGATTTAACTTCTAGCGATATATTTGATTTTTACATATTAACAAGAGGTAATATTTTTTTTAATGTATTCTTGTAATATAATTAAAATAATTCGTTCGATTTTTTTTCTAAAACGAATAGCATGTAAATAAAAATTGAAATAATCGCTCTGAATAATAACGAAGGGTACTACATTTTTAAATAACTAAATAAACTAGTATATATATTTTACTTCGGACAATTGAAAATTATTTTAAACGATGTTACCTATATCCCAAATCGACCACCTTAAGTTACAATATGGTTTAAACCGATATGATGAAATTGTACGTGAAAAAACGAATCCAAAACATTTACATTCCATACAGTTTCTCAAGTATGTTCGAGTGCGGAGTGTTGGAAGAGAATCCGAATCAACATGAGAGCTTTCCATAACAAGAAAAATCGCGTATATGAAATGATGGTGAATGTCTGCGGTAGGGTGGTGACTGCTCTATGTCTGACACCTCAGCTCTATGTCTGACACCTCAGCTCTATTAAACAGAGATACATCAGTGTAAGTGAACGTGACATAATTTTTTTTCTTGATTTCTAAAGACCGCCTAGTTCGCGGTTTCAATATAATCGCAGGCGAAATGTGTAATATTTGCTCTTTGAAAACTTAAAATCCTACTCGCAATAATTAGCAGGAGTTATATGTAAATTGCAATTTTTGGTTCTAAAAGATGAAAATTGACACTATGATAATAACATTGTTAATTAAGTATACGTTAATTGAATTCAATTTCTAACGATTGTTATTTATTTAAAATTTAAATATTTTACATATTATATAATGTAATGGATAAATTTACTCATTAAGTAATTTTTTTTAAGGCAGTGGTAAAACGACATTACTTCTGGCTTAAAATTCTGTATATTTAATTGTACAACTCGGTCGGATGAATCTATAGACAAAATATTTCGTGTTATCTATCACAAAGGATCATTACAATATTAAATGAGGCTATTCTGCGGAAGTTTGGAAAAATCAAACGTAAACCTTGGATATCGTCCGAAACAATCCAAATTAATTGTGGAAAGGGGAATGTTCAGAAACAGTATTCGCACAAATGAACAGAAAGTAACTCGTAATCGTCACAAATTTGTAAACTTTGTATACAAAGTTGGAAATAATTACTATACAACTATTTCTCATGATATTCAGAAACATGAAGAAAAAAAGGTGCCGAGGGATTTATATAAAAAAATTGGTTTGATTACAAAAGAATTCAAAACAGACAGAGATATATATCAAAAAGAAAAACTGGATATAGTAGGCGTATGGAGGCAACACTGTCAGGAACTATACAATAATACATCTACAGAAAAACCAATAATGCCAAATTCGTTATCAAAGATTGAACCGAATCAGACGTAGAATAGGCCATAAAATATTTAAAATCTAATAGTTTAGGTGGTGGAAATTAAAACTTTAGAAATTAAGAAAACACGAAATAAGGAAAGAAATATTACCAACATTACAGAATTATATCATTAATACCGCATACCAGTAAAATAATTCAACGAATTCTAAATAACCGATTAGCAGGGATTTTCATCCAGGCAGATTCCAGATGAGCAAGCGGGATTTGTAGAACGAAAAGGAACTCGAAAAAAATTTTAAACATACGACTGTTGATTGAAAAAACCAGAGAAGATGATATTCCGTTAGTATTAGCTTTGTTGGTTATTTCAAGACCTTTGACAATGTTTTTTGGGAAAAATTATGGCCTGCACTTATTGAAATGGAATCTCTAGGCATCTAGTATAATAAATAAACTATACCAACATAATATAAACGCGGTGCGTATTGAAGGTCATATGGAATCAGAAGAACTTAAGCCGAGAAAAGGTGTTAAGACAGGGATGCGTCTTATCTCCGTTACTATTCAATCTATACAGAAAATATTCTATGAAACAAGTTCTGGACGTTTGCAGTGTTTATTTCCATTGGTGGGAGAATAATTACCTACGCTTTGCAGATGATACAACGCTTATAACCAGCTCAATTAATGACATAGAATATTGCTTCACCGACTAAATAAAATAAGCGACAAATATGGATTAAATATAAATAAGGTTAAAACAAAACTAATGGTGGTTGATCGAGGAAACATAATATCGGTGGTTGAAAACAACAAATCGACTGTTACAAAACATTACACACGTATATACTCGTATATTTAAGATCTCTTATTAATGATAAAGGCACTTCAACTGACAAAATAAAACGACGAATCCAGTTCGAAGTACCATGAGTTATACAGAATATGGCGCTACATATCAATTACAAATTCGGTGAAGAGAAGTTACTACAGTGTTTGGTGTTATATGGCGAAAAGATGGACGCTAAAATCTAGAGGTAGGTAATGTATCGATAATTTTGAAATGTGGGTCTGGAGGCGTATGTTACGGATACCCTGGACAGCGAAGCAAACAAACGTTCCCATATTACGCAAGCTCGAAATTAAGCGTAGATTGTCCAGTGATGTTCTATCCAGAATATTATGATTTTTTAGACATATGCGAAGCGAGTACCCCATGCAACGATTATTATATATACACACACATATATACCTACACATATATATATACAAATATACACATATATATACATACATACATATATATATATATATATATATATATATATATATATATATATATATATTACGACGATCTTCGTATGTTCACGTTATAATAAATATAAATTTATTATATTGAAGGTGGAAAACTAATATTTAATTTAATTAATATAATAAAACAAAATATATATATAATTATTTATTTAATTATTTATTTAATTAAAGTAAAATATATTAAAATTATTATAATATAACCAAACTGGATTTGTAGTAGATAAACTATTATAAAATTATTATAATATAACCAAACCGGATTTGTAGTAGATAAACTATTATAAAATTATTATAATATAACCAAACCGGATTTGTAGTAGATAAACTATTAAATAGTTAAAATTAATTTTAGTTAGTCAATGGAAAAAACCCAGTAAATTAGTTTAACCAAATAATTTTAGCCAGTAAAACAAATCCGGTCAGGTTAGTCTTTAACTAAATTATTATTTTTTTTCCATTAAAAAAATATATTATTTTTTTTTTAATATAAATTAAAACTTTTCTTTAAAAATACTTTATTTATTTTTTTATTATTAAATAATAATATTAATAATAGTATATATGAGGTTTCTTGTATAATTTGGTGACCACGGCGATAGATTAAAAGTAAACTCTCGTTTAATTTTTAAATTAGAACTTGCATTTTCATATGAATTATTAGTGATCACAACAATAGATTAAAATTAAACTCTTATTTAATTTATAAATTACAAACTTCTTACAAAATAATTAAACTTAAAAAATGGCTACCTTAGATGACATATTAGCAGCTATATCTAACATGAAAGCAGAAATGAATGAAATGAAAGCAGAAAGGAGAGCAGAAATGAATGAAATAAAAGTAGAAATGGAAGAATTAAGAAAAGAAATGTTCAATTTTATAAGAAAAATGGAAACAAAAAATAACTGAACTAAAAACAGAAACGGCAGAATTAAAACCTGAAATCGATAATATTAAAACAAATGCAACAAAAATGAAAATTATAAAAATAGAGAACAACCACAAAAAGGATATAGCAGATTTTAAAAATAATATTAAAGACGAAAGTAACAAAGATATACAAAACATTGAAAATGATTATGAAAAAAAATGAAAGAAAAAGGAAAAGAGAAGAAAGAAATGGACAAAGGATATAGAAGAAAAAGTGACACATAGAAGTAGAAAAGGACAAGACTGAAAAGACTCAGAAAGAACTTAAAAAATATGTAAACCTTGAAAAGAAACGCTCATTTGCGTTTGGAAAAGATAATCGGTTTTAAAAAAGAATTCATTTGAAATCAGAAATCAAAATATTAATATTAATAAAAAATTAAAGTTGTGACAAACATGATTACAGACTTAAGTGAAAGATTTAAAGGTTTTAAAACTTTTGATAGAGGTAAAAATAAGAAAAAACAATTCGATGATGTTTTAAATAGAATAAATGCGAAACATAAACAGGAAATTATGAATATGAAAACACGAGATGATTTGTCCAATAAATTTAATTGCACAGAAACGGAATATAAAATATTGAAACGAAAATTTATGGAACTGCAAAGGGTACACAAATCGGTGTTAATTGAAAAGTCAAATACCCTTAACAGATCAATCAAAAAATTAGAAGAAAAACGATCTAAATTAAATAGCGATAAAGAAAATTTGAAATTAAGAATTTCTCTCGATAATTAATATAAAGAGAATAAACAGTTGAAAACAAAATTACAATTGCAAACAGCTGAATGCAAGAAATTGCGATCTAATTTAAAACAGTATAAAAAATTTTGAAAACTAAACGAAACCCTTGCAGAAGATAGTGTTCTATCTGACAAGGATAAAATTGATCAAATCAGGCCTGAAAAAAAAAGGAAGGTTTGATTAAATTGAAGGATGAAGTACACAAAGCAATGATTAGTGACAAACCTAAAAGAAATAAAATCAAAAAATTGCAGAATAAACTATCTTATGCTGAAAAAATAATTCAAGAATTACAGGATGAAGTACACAAAGCAATGATTAGTGACAAACCTAAAAGAAATAAAATCAAAAAATTGCAGAATAAACTATCTTATGCTGAAAAAATAATTCAAGAATTACGTAGCAATGAGTGTAAGTATAAAATACAGACAACAATTTTAGAAGATGAAATAAAAGCATCAATGGAATAAATTAAAAGGTGACATTCAGAGAATTTGAATTACCAAGAAATTGTAAGAAAAGAGATGTAGAACACAATGAGTCTTTGTTGAAGGAAGATAATAAGAAATCAAAGCAAGAATTGTTAGAAAAAGAAAAGGCAATTCGAGAAGGAAAAAAGATAGTAATTAAGCATTATAGCAAAGAATTACAAGTACATCAAGATATTAAGAATGAATATCAGTATAAAATTTCTGAACTCGAATCTAGACTGGATGAATATAAAAATAATGACGTCAAACGTTTAAAAATACAGATCTCACACTTACAGAATAGACTGGAGAACGACGAAGTTGTATAAAAAATCCAGAACGAAGAATTAAAAAACTAAATGAACAAACAAAGCAGCAGAAAACTAAGTATGAAAAGCTACAACCTAATATTACGATTCAAAAATTTTATGAAAGTAATATTAGTAAACGTTTTATTATAGTTCAAAATTATTGTAGTTTTATAAATAAATTTAAATTTTATTTAAACCAAAGAACTTTAAACAGATTTGAATAAATTATAATAAATAAATGTAATATGTATATACTAATTATTAATGCAAAGTATATAGATATTTGTTTAGTAGAGCTAGCATACCAGAATCACTGATGTATCACTGATGTTTCTAAGTCATTAAATCAGATTGGACAATGAAAATGTATACTTCTTAGGATCGACACAAGAAGAATGAAGAAAAACCAGAATCAAGAAATATTTTAAGTGTTGACTGTATCTATTATTATGTATATTTTATTTTTTATAAAATAATCATGTACCTACCTATAATCAGAAAGAAAATGTGCGTGTGTATGTTATGTTTGAAAATGACAGAATATGTGAATGGGAATTAGAATGTGTATACGTGTCAATTATATAAAAGAATGTATAAACATACATATAAATACTAAATGAAATTAATCTGTTTTAACTAGTATACTATCCTGATATCGCATTCGTAAAATTAAGCTAGGATGAAGCTTGCGGAAAGGCTGAAATATTTGTAAATGAAAAACGTTCCGTAACAGTTATAGAATCAATAAAGCGTGACACATGGAAGGGCAATCCAGCCAGATAATGCAATCGTGAAAAGGGATCGGCTATAAAAAAAAGAACTGCCTGATTGAGAAGATCATCTTCGTGAAAAATTCTTTCGATAATATTGATCTGCTGTTTATAAATATTAATCGCAGAAATCGTCGTAGAATGAAATAATTCGAACCGCTAACCAAATCGTTACGAACCGTCTCTGAACGTTATCGATGTTCGAAAATGGTAAATGAACATGTTAAAAAAGTAAAAAAGTGGATCACGTTTGATACAAAACGTGGTTCATCTATCAATAACCTACGCTCATCTGGTTTAATATCGCCGAAAACAGCTATTACATCAAATGTTTGACGCACATACGTCATTGAACTTTGAAATTAAAAAACCTTCGTAAATTGTTACCATTCATGAAATATCAACGACAACGCAGATTGAAGATCAATATTTCCACGCAGTAAAAGAACGAAAAGAAAACCAGGAGATGACCAAATCAGCGCGGGAAAATTCAACCAAGACAATCCATACGTTACGACATATATATAATCTTTAAATGTCTTGTAAATATCACTTATTTCGTTTAAGACCGATTTATTTTTACATTAATTTATATTTATCAAAATTCTTATATTTTTTCAAATTTATATACATATAATGTAAATTTCTCACGTTTCAAGTGAGTCGATAATTTTTATATACCATACTTATCTTAAGATTTTGTAAAATTAGTTTTCCATATTCATGTTAAGAAATAGTTGTGATGTAAATTTTGGTTAAAGCACAAAGTAATATAAAAGGTATTGAGCGCGCGAAGATATAGAGAATAAGTAAACTTCAAATAAATTTGCAGTTTACTTATTAGTTAGCGGCAGGATTTATACGACGATCATCGTACGTTCACGTTATAATAAATCTAAATTTATTATATTGAAGGTGGAAAACTAATATTTAATTTGATTAATATAATAAAACAAAATATATATATAATTATTTATTTAATTAATTTAAAATATATTAAAATTATTATAATATAACCAAACCGGGTTTGTAGTAGATAAACTATTATTTTAAAATAGTTAAAATTAATTTTAGTTAGTCAATGGAAAAAAAACAGTAAATTAGTTTGACCAAATAATTTTAGCCAGTAAATAATGAAGAAAAATGTATAAAAAGGGATGGTTGATGAGTTCTAGTTTTTCCGTCAAATAGTTCAGTTGTTAGTTTCATAATCAAGACGGTTAGAATTAGAAGGATGATTGAAACAATTACAAACCGGGTCAGGTTAGTCTTTAACTAAATTATTTTTTTTCATTAATAAAAATACATTCGTTTTTTTTAATACAAAATAAAATTTTTCTCTATAAATACTTTATTTATTTTTTTATTATTAAATAATAATATTGATAATGGTATATACGAAGTATCTTGTTAATATATATATATATATATATATATATATATATATATATATATATATATATATATATATATATATATATATATATATATATATATATATATATATATATATAATGACGTTATGCGAAATCCCACGTCGTCGTTGGCAATTTACAATGAAGCTTTAAACGTTTGTAATTTATAAAAGTTCATTAATTGCAATTGCATTTGAATAGAAAATTAAAAAGATTCAGCCTCATTACTTTATTTGCACATGTCGTGTGGAGCCAATTTATGACGTTTATGAGAAATCCCAATAATGTCGTGATATTGTACTAATTTCGTGGTCGCCTTGTGTTTATATTCTAAAATGGTTACCAATTATAAAGTTGACAAAATTTACTATGAGATATTAGAAATTGCTATCGAGTTTTATAATTTATTAACTCCAAAAGAGATTGATACATCTAAATTTTAAAATATTATAAAGTATTAACACAGTGTGTGGATGGCTTGAGTTGTTACATTTAGTTTGGTTGTAAATACGTTTATAGATAAGAACATGTGTTAAAATAAGAAATATATGTTTAATAAAAAAGATATAACAGTGGCGATGAGGACGGTCGAATTTATGCTTAAATTGCGCTGACAAATTAGTAAAGTTTGATAATTATATTAATCATAGTTAGACTTATATAGTTAATTGTTTTCGTGTAAAAAGTAATATGAATACTTACAAAATTTTACCAGTAAAAAGCATCAGCAGTTTTGTTTTTTCGCTATGGATCCTAAATTAAAAGAATACTTTAGTGAATTTTGGAAACAAATGTCAATAATATTTGCAGCGCAGTTGAGTTACACAATTAAGGAGTTAAAGTCACCATCACAGGTTTCAACATCAAATACCGACCAGATAACGTCAAAAACAACTGAAGGTAATTTAAATAATAATTACATATTTTGTCAATTTGAAGCTACCGTAGAAACGTTTATACAATATATAGAGCGCTTAGAAAACTATTTTACGTTAGTTAATATTATTACAGACGAAAAAAAAGCTCAGATACTCCTAAATTGTATCGGTGCAAAGTATTACGGGTTATTATCACGATTAGTAGCACCACAGGCAGTTAGTGACATTACATATAAACACCGAAGCCAAACCCAATTGTAGAAATGCATAAATTGTTATCTACAATGCAAAAACAATCTGAATCGATCTCAAATTACATTGCGGAATTAAAACAGTATGTAACTACATGTGAATTACGTTGCAAGGATTGCAATGCAGACAATCCAGAATTGTTACAACCACAGTTTATTCGGGGTAGCAAATGAACATATTAGAGAACCATTATTACAAAGCGGTGAAAAAGATTTTAACGTTCTTTTTCAACTTGCACTTTCACTGGAGGCTTCATTATTAGACAATAAAACATTATCAAATAGTGGTTTCGCTGAAGTTCACAATGTGAATAGCCATCAAAGTCGTCATAGTTCTTACCAAAAGAAACAACAGCAACGACAAAAATCACCGTTAGGTCAAAAAGTAAATAAATACAATCGGCAATATTCTCATTCACAAAAACGAGTAGATTTTAAGCAGCTTGGCATAGCAGGAGTTTGCAAACGCTGTGGAAAGGATAATCACATTACAAAAGAATGCAAAATAGATCGAAATAAATTACACTGTATAAAGGATGTTCAAAGCCAGGATATGTAAAAAAAGTATGTATAACCACATTGCTCAAAAATCAGTCATCCATCACAAATTATGTGGAAGTAAATAACCTAATTGATGAGGAATGCCCATATAAATTCTATACAAGTGTGAAACTTGAGAAAACACCAGTTTACATAGAAGTAGATTCTGGGGCAAGCTACACAATTTTGCCATTATCAATCTGGAAGGCATTGGGATTACAAAAGTAAATTTTAAAATCTGACAAGATTTTCCGTTCATTTACACATCACTCATTTAAACCAATTAAGGAGGTGATGGTCACCGCCACCCATGGAAAACAAAAGTATACAGGTAAAGTATACATTGTGAAGAATAATCATACATCATTATTGGATGGAAATTTTATACATGGTTTAAACATTAGTTTACTTAACTGTGATTATATTGAACCACCAGGAAACATAAACCACATAAAAAGTAACTTACACATTCAGAAGCAATTGAGTCTGAAAACAAAATCTTAAAGGAAAAATTTATAAATACTTTTCAACAGCGAATTGGTAAGATTCCAAACTTAATTTGTAATTTGGAACTTGAAGATGTTAAACCAGTCTTTACTAAGCATAGGACTTTACCTTTTGCACTCAGAGAAGAAGCAGAAAAAGAACTTGATGAGTTAATTACCTCAGGTGTTATGACTCCAATTTAATTAAGTGATTGGGGTTCACCTGCATTATTCATTCCAAAACCAGATGGACTTGTTCGTATGTGCATTGATTATAAGATAGGCGTTAATCACCGGCTACAAGACAACCATTATCTTTTACCGGAGATTGAAGAAGTTCTTCACTAGTAGGAAGGATGCTGGTTATTTTTGTACTATTGATCTGTACAAAGCCTATCATCATGTTCAGGTTTCAGAAGCTAGTGCAGCTATTCAAACAGTATCAACACATCGTGGCATTTATCATTTTAATTGTCTAGCATTTGGAATCAAATCAGCACCTGCTGAATTTCATAAAATTCTAGACCAAGTTCTCCAGGGCATTGATGGCATTGTATCATATTTTATGTTATTGTAATTTATGGTATTACATTTGATGAGTGCCGTGAACATTTATATAAATGTTTGGAACGTCTTGAAAAATTTGACCTACATGTAAATGAAAATTAATGTTCATTCTTCAAACAAGAAATAAATTACTTAGGGTACCACATCACCAGAAATACTATAAGAAAATCACCAGAAAAAGCTGAAGGTATTTTGAAAGCTCTCCAACTCCAAAAAATAAAAAAGAGCTCGAACAATTTTTAGGATTGATAGCACATTATTCTAAGTTTATCAAAGATGTAAGCACCATCACTTATCCATTGAGGAAACTTAAAAAAGCAAATGCCAGGTTCACATGGGGACCTCAACAAGAAGCATCATTTATCAAGTTAAAAAATATTATTGCAAGTGATGTTGTACTTAGACCTTTTGATCCTAAGTTACAAATTATATTAACATGTGATGCGTCTCCAGTGGGCATAGCTGCAATTTTAGCACATAAAGAAGATAATGGAGAGGAATGGCCAGTTATTTTTAAGTCACGTTCTCTTAACACTACAGAAAAATCTTATAGTCAATTGGATAGAGAAGCCTTAGCAGTATATTGGGCATTCAAAAAACTCTACAAATACTTATATGGTCAGAAATTTGTATTAGTAACAGATAATAAGCCTTTATATCATATATTTCATCCAAATAAAAATTTACCATCTATAACATCGGCAAAGTTACTTAGATATGCTTCTTACATGTCAGAATTTCAATATACAATCAAACACAAGCCTACAGAAGAAATGTCAAATGTTGATTACTTTAGCCATTCTCCAGTCAAAAGTGATGATATAGAAGAAGAAGAGGTTAATCAAATCCAAGAGCTTGTTGTTCAGGACATCAGCTCAGTAGCAATCAACAAGGAAAACATCAAGCTAGAAACAGAAAAAGATAACCACCTGTTACAGCTCAAAACTACACTCTTATCTGGTGAAAATTCAGAAGGGCAATTTCAATTGTTAAATGGAATAATTTTTAGGGACAATAGGATAGTTATACCTGAATCATTACAACTGATAGTTCTTCAAAAACTCCATGAGACACATATTGGAATTACCAGAATGAAACAACTAGCTAGACGCTATGTCTATTGGAAAGGAATGGACAAAGCAATAGAACAATTTGTCAAAAAATGCTCCGAGTGTTCAAGTACAAAAAGAGTCCAAGAAAATATATCATACCTGGGAGACACCATCAGAGAATTTTCAAAGAATGCACATGGATTTTGCTGGCCCAGTTAATGGCAATTACATATTGATAGCTGTTGATGGAAAATCTAAATTTCCATTTGCAGAGATATTTACAAAGCCACCAACATCACAGTCAACCATAGAGACGCTCAAACGAATATTTGCTGTACATGGAATTCCAGCAGTATTAGTCTCAAATAATGCTACTATTTTCAAGAGCCAGGAATTCACAGATTTCTGTAGTCAACATAGTATAAAACAAAAATTTAGTGCACCATTCAATACAGTAACCAATGGTCTTGCAGAAAGGATGGTTCAGTCAGTAAAGAATAAGCTGAAGGCTATGGATAACGAAAATTTACCAATTGTTGAAAAGCTTCGCAGAATTCTTTACAAGATACGATCAACACCACAAAATGATGGACTCACTCCAGCTGAAAATTATTTCAATCGTAATTTACGCACCAAGTTTGATCTGCTCATCCGGTCAACAGGACCTACAGACAGGGAAGTTAAAAATGCTGGAGTACCACGCAAATTATATGTGGGAGAAAGGGTGTTAACACGGAACTACATTGGTAAAGAAAAATGGCTGACCAGAGTAATCACAAAAACCATGGGAAACCTACATTATGAAGTAAAGCTGGATAATGGACACATACAAAAAAGACATATCAACCAATTAGGGAAGACAGAGGTAACTTTTCAGCAGCCACAAAAAATGGTTTCATTCAAGCTAACTCATCCACCACCAAAGAACATGCCAACACAAAGTCACAGTCAAACACCAACGGATGCACAAGAGAGCAAAATGGTGGCAACAGAACACTTAGTTCCAACAGAAACTCCAGTTACTGAAGTATAAGTGGGAACTCCAGGATCAATACCAGTGCAGATACAACAAAGAAAATCCACACGGCAACATCATCCACCAAGATATTTACAGGAGTATGTTTGCCAATATCACTCCTATTGTTCACTTGAATTTCAAATTATGTGTGGGTATGCACAATAACTAAGAACAAGAACCATTGACCCTGCTACAATCAAATGAAGACTGCCGAGAAATTAAGATATTTTAAATTTTAACAACCTGACCTGCTCAGCAAGCAAAAGGAAATTCCTAACTTTCCTGCCAACAGGAAATACATCAGTAGGTCTAATGTTGTGTTTCTGACAGATTGAATCAAGGTTAAGTTATGTTAGGTTTTTTTTTTTTTTTTTTTTTTTTTTTTTTTTTTTTTTTTTATAAAGCGGGAGAGGGAAAATCTTCATAAGACAATGATACATAAGAATTTTGTTTTTATTGCTGCAGTGCACATAGATGCACTACAAGGGAACCAAAATCAGTGTGTGGGATTTTTACCCACTAAAAACCCCCTCCCTCTAATAAAAAAAAAGGGAGTTAAAGTAGAGAAATGGAGGTCCCAACACAAACGAAGAGACCTCCACACTTAAAATAACTTATTGTGATGGAAGAAGGGATGAGAATACATAGTCCCTTCTACCATCAAGTAAATAGTATTGAGTTTGTACAAAAGATTAATTAAAAAATAAAAACATTAAGTAAAAGAAAAAATATTAAAAAAAGCAAAAAGAAATAGTCTTATCTTAAAAGGTATAGCTTATACCTAAGAATAAAAGGAAAAAAAAAAGATTATGAAATTTAACTACAAACTTATAATTTATAAACATAATATATGTAAAAAGACATGTACATACACATATGCACATATTAATAACTAAAAACAAGAGCCATTGACCCCACTACAACCAAATGAAGACTGCCGTGAACACACCTCTTAAATTATAAGCTAGTGGAGATGGATTTAGCATTCCATCGTAGCTTTATGTTTAATTTTAAAGGTATGATTAGGCGTCACCCTACTAGACAATTATACAAAATTGAAATGGATCAATTTGTGACGTGTCTCAGCTGTTCATTTATTAATAATTTAATTACAAAAGTTGAAAATTGTCTGTCAGTTGGGCGGCTACATTCTTTAATTAGTCAACTCAATAAGTATCTGGCTGGGTTGATTAGTAAGTGTTCAGTTCCTGTGGTTTCACCAAAGATTGACTGGTGGAATGACAAATTGCAGAACTTTAAAACCAAAATTAATCTTATACGGAAAAAACTCTCTAAGTGTAAGGACTTCTTTCGTATATTTCTGTATAAGAATGTGCTAAAGGAGCTGAATAAGCTATATAAAAATGAAATTTTAAAAGCTAGATTCCAACATTGGAAGGACTTTGTTAGTGCTAGCACTGCTTGGGGTAGACCATATAAAATGCTGTTTAAGCATAGGTCTGATGTTTTACTGCCAGATATTAGGGCAGGCAATCAGACCATGGTCTCTGAGCATGAAAAACTCAATGCTTTATTAGATTATTTTTTTCCATCTAAAGTTGATTCTCCTTTGATGGTACTTCCTGTCGGTGGCTGTACTTCTCCTGTTGTTGATTCCGATAAGATCTCAGATATTGTTAAAAATTTGCGTAATAGGAAAGCACCTGCTGATGACAGGGTTAGTAATTTACTGGTTAAAAAAATCCATTCTATTTTTCCTTCACTGTTGCAAACTTTATTTAAAAAATGTTTAGATTTTGGTCTTTTCCCGGATTGTTGGAAGTCAGCATGTTTAAAGCTGCTTGCCAAGCCGGGTAAAGATCCTTCTGAGTTATCAGCTTATAGACCTATCTCTTTGCTTAATTGCATGGGGAAGGTCTATGAAAAAGTTATCAATGGAATGCTACTTCAGGAGATTACAGTTATGGGCGTTTTGCATCACCACCAGTTTGGTTTTCGCTCAGGTTTATCAGCTGAACATGCAATTTATACTTTAGTTTCAACAGTGGAGCAGTACATTTCTGATGGCTGCTCTGCTGTTGTTATATCTTATGATGTTAAAGGTGCTTTTGACAATTGTTGCTGGTCAGCAATTGTTGATATACTTAAAAATAATAGCATTAACCCTTGTATTATAAATGTCATTATAGATTACTTTAAGAATCGTTCTGCAACACTTAAGCTTGGATCTTCAGCTGCTACAAGAACACCTACATGCGGAGTTCCTCAGGGGTCAGTCCTTGGACCGACTCTATGGAACATTTTATACTCCACTGTACATCACAGTGTTGAAAAATATTGTTTTAATGTTAATGCCTGTTGTCAGCTTGTTTCGTATGCTGATGATCTGTGTTTAGTGTTCAAAGCAGAAAGATCTTCATCTCTACCGCTTCTCACTTGTATTTCTAAAGTTATGTTATGTTATGTTATGTTATGTTATGTTATGTTATGTTATGTTATGTTATGTTATGTTATGTTATGTTAGGTTGGGTTATGTTATGTTAGGTTAGGTTAGGTTAGGTTAGGTTAGGTTAGGTTAGGTTAGGTTAGGTTAGGTTAGGTTAGGTTAGGTTAGGTTAGGTTTTTTTTTTTTTTTATTTTTTAAAGCGGGAGGGGGAAAATCTTCATAAGACACTGATACATAAGAATTTTGTTTTTATTGCTGCAGTGCACATAGATGCACTACAAGGGAACCAAAATCAGCGTGTGGGATTTTTACCCACTAAAAACCCCCTCCTTCTAATAAAAAAAAAGGGAGTTAAAGTAGAGAAATGGAGGTCCCAACACAAACGAAGAGACCTCCACACTTAAAATAACTTATTGTGATGGAAGAAGGGATGAGAATACATAGTCCCTTCTACCATCAAGTAAATAGTATTGAGTTTGTACAAAAGATTAATTAAAAAATAAAAACATTAAGTAAAAGAAAAAATATTAAAAAAAGCGAAAGAAAAAATATTAAAAAAAGCAAAAAGAAATAGTCTTATCTTAAAAGGTATAGCTTATACCTAAGAAAAAAAGGAAAAAAAAGATTATGAAATTTAACTATAAACTTATAATTTATGAACATAATTTATGTAAAAAGACATGTACATACACATATGCACATATTAATAACTAAAAACAAGAGCCATTGACCCCACTACAACCAAATGAAGACTGCCGTGAAATTAAGAAATTTTAAATTTTAACAACATAACCTGCTCAGCAAGCAAAAGGAAGTTCCTAACTTTCGTGCCAACAGGATATACATCAGTAGGTCTAATGTTGTGTTTCTGACGGATTGAATCAAATGCGGGACAAATAAACAGTGTATGATGAATATCATCTACTTCACCCAAGTTACAGCAGGTGCAGCAAGGTTCACCAACAAGATGGAACCTATGAAGGTAGGAACCAAACCTGCCATGACCTGACAACACCTGAGAACT
The DNA here is from genome assembly GCA_032883995.1 of Coronaproctus castanopsis. Classification (NCBI taxonomy): domain Eukaryota; kingdom Metazoa; phylum Arthropoda; class Insecta; order Hemiptera; family Monophlebidae; genus Coronaproctus; species Coronaproctus castanopsis. Next base: position 181,593 of record JAOQIE010000016.1, read on the forward strand.
ATAAAAGTTAACATCAAATGATAACATCTTCAATCGCAAAGAGATATCAGGCAGGAAGGCATAAGTCTTCCTACCGGTCTGAGCTTCATCCCATCTGGACTGCCAATTCGCAATTAATATGGAGGAAATATACTTTTTAAACTCACGGTAACACATAGACTGTACTGAGAATCCATCTAGCAGATTCGAATGCTTGAAAACTGTACCCCCCCCCTTGAGCCTGTGCTCACCAACAAGAGCCCTACCAACAAGAAATAAATCAAGTGGCAGCACTCCACAGAGAACACAGGCAGCAGAGGTAGGTGTAGTCCGGTACAAGGAAGCAATTCGAAGTAGAAACTTCCTTTGCTGTTTGTTAGCTAGAGCAATAATTTTTTTATTAACGTAAATGGCTGCGCCATAGCCAAAATGGGCCTGAATGAGGCCTTTATATAGTATCAGACGTTCTCTAAATGATAAACCCCAAGCATTCTTCTGTAAGCGCAGCAACTTATTATAAATATCACTACACTTACCAGAAACATACTGAAAATGAGGGATAAAAGATAACTTCTTATCAATAATAATTCCTAAGTATTTCATTTCTGAAGTATATGGTATGCTGGAATCAGATAATAATTCCAGACTTCTGATCTGGTTAATGAATGCATCATTGCCAAACACAGAAAATTGGCACTTTGCAGGGGAAAACACTAGTCCTAACTCCGCTACCACACTCTCCAAATATTTAGAAATACAAGTGAGAAGCGGTAGAGATGAAGATCTTTCTGCTTTGAACACTAAACACAGATCATCAGCATACGAAACAAGCTGACAACAGGCATTAACATTAAAACAATATTTTTCAACACTGTGATGTACAGTGGAGTATAAAATGTTCCATAGAGTCAGTCCAAGGACTGACCCCTGAGGAACTCCGCATGTAGGTGTTCTTGTAGCAGCTGAAGATCCAAGCTTAAGTGTTGCAGAACGATTCTTAAAGTAATCTATAATGACATTTATAATACAAGGGTTAATGCTATTCTTTTAAGTATATCAACAATTGCTGACCAGCAACAATTGTCAAAAGCACCTTTAACATCATAAGATATAACAACAGCAGAGCAGCCATCAGAAATGTACTGCTCCACTGTTGAAACTAAAGTATAAATTGCATGTTCAGCTGATAAACCTGAGCGAAAACCAAACTGGTGGTGATGCAAAACGCCCATAACTGTAATCTCCTGAAGTAGCATTCCATTGATAACTTTTTCATAGACCTTCCCCATGCAATTAAGCAAAGAGATAGGTCTATAAGCTGATAACTCAGAAGGATCTTTACCCGGCTTGGCAAGCAGCTTTAAACATGCTGACTTCCAACAATCCGGGAAAAGACCAAAATCTAAACATTTTTTAAATAAAGTTTGCAACAGTGAAGGAAAAATAGAATGGATTTTTTTAACCAGTAAATTACTAACCCTGTCATCAGCAGGTGCTTTCCTATTACGCAAATTTTTAACAATATCTGAGATCTTATCGGAATCAACAACAGGAGAACTACAGCCACCGACAGGAAGCAACATTAAAGGAGAATCAACTTTAGATGGAAAAAAATAATCTAATAAAGCATTGAGTTTTTCATGCTCAGAGACCATGGTCTGATTGCCTGCCCTAATATCTGGCAGTAACACATCAGACCTATGCTTAAACAGCATTTTATATGGTCTACCCCTAGCAGTGCTAGCACTAACAAAGTCCTTCCAATGTTGGAATCTAGCTTTTAAAATTTCATTTTTATATAGCTTATTCAGCTCCTTTAACACATTCTTTTCCGTATAAGATTAATTTTTGTTTTAAAGTTCTGTAATTTGTCATTCCACCAGTCAATCTTTAGTGAAACCACAGGAACTGAACATTTACTAATCAACCCAGCCAGATACTTATTGAGTTGACTAATTAAAGAATGTAGCCGCCCAACTGACAGACAATTTTCAACTTTTGTAATTAAATTATTAATAAATGAACAGCTGAGACACCTCACAAATTGATCCATTTCAATTTTGTATAATTGTCTAGTAGGGTGACGCCTAATCATACCTTTAAAATTAAACATAAAGCTACAATGGAATGCTAAATCCATCTCCACTAGCTTATAATTTAAGAGGTGTGTCGCACTGGCAGAAACCAACAAGTAATCTATAATACTTGAACCATTATAATTAACAAAAGTAGACTCACTACCATTCATAACTACCAGATCACTAGAGGCAAGAAACTCGCTGAAATCAACAGAGTCCCTGCTTTCCCCAATGCGAGGCTCCAGCACAGGCAGTCGAATGTTAAAATCCCCAACAACAATATGAAAATTATTTGGAAGTTGCCTTAAAGCCTGGTCAAGTGCAGTTAGACGATGGGATTTAGATTTATTAGGTGAGAAATAAACACATGTAAAAATATATCTACCTATCTTAACAGAGATCTGATTGAATCTACTGCACACCAGGGAATGGGGAATATCTAACTTCACAACAACAGCAACTCTATTATTGACGTAGGATATATAATTGCTTTTAAAGGGATTACCCCATTGGTCAAATAAGGCTCTGCCAAAGCACACACATCTAAATTATCTTTATAAAAGTTTCTTAAAAATAGTGCCTGACAGGCACTTGAATTATCTACGTTAATATATGAGCAATTAATTTGCTCCATAATCGATCTTTGCCCTCATATCTTCACGTGCTTTAAATAAGCATGGGCAGTTTCTGCTAAATGTAGCGTGATCAATGCTCTTGAAAGCTACACCTAAGCTGTCGTTATCAACTAACTTAGAGTCTACTTCCTGCCAAGAGCAGGACGCCTTAATCTTATTAAAGGTGCATAATGAACAAGCACCATTATCGTTACATAGTGTATGGAAAGACTTGTAAACATTAGACACTCGACAATGTTTTTCCGGATGGCCAAATTTCCCGCAGCTCCTACACTGCCTTGGGCTGACAGCTTCAACAAAAGGCAGTGATTCCCATTGTATGCGGATTCTGCCTCCCTGCGGCAGAAGCTTGTATTGACTTGGAGTCAATTGTAGGTAGATCCTCGATCCACGAGCATTAGTAATCTTTGTTACACTGATTGGTAAAGAACCTGTTGACTCCTTAATATGTTCTTTAACATCATCCTCTGTAATATTTTTAGTATGAAATATCAAAATGGTAGGGTTAAGGAGCTTCTCCTCCTTAACCACGCATTCTGGGATCCTCTCCTTGATGATAGCAGCCAGTTTACTTGAGTCTGCCTTGGTTGAGGTATTAACAACACAAGTTTTCTCGTTAATTTTTTTAAAAAAAGTTACATTAATATTTTCTTTGGCAAGGGAGACCTTTGCCTTCAACTGGCCAAGGACCTTGTCTGCATCTTCAGATTTTAAGATTAGTTTATTTTTAGGCAGGACTACCTTCTTTTTATCTGTTACCAAAGCATCCCTAAACGAGACACCAGTAACACGTGCACTTGGAGTGTGCAATACAGCAGACACTGCTGACTGCACCTCTGTAGCCTTAGACTTCATTATTTTGTCCACTTTTCCAACTATCAACATGGCTTCTGCCATCTTCTTAGAGATATCATCAGCTGCTCCAATGATGGTATTTTTCTGAACTTTAGATACACTCTTATCATTAAACTGAGACTTAATGGTTGACGTCAGGTCAACCACACTTTTAAATAGCCGACCTAGAGCTTCTAGGTCGGCCATGATCAAGAAAAAAAAAAAAAAAAAAAAAAAAAGTTACCGGAACAACACTACTTTAAAAATACTAAAAAGTTTAAAAATCAGTAACTTCCTAACCAGAAGTCCAAAACGAGTAGGGTAAAAAACAAAATACACAGAACCACGAGTTGTATAATATATACTCAAGAACCAAAAAAATCCAAAAAAGTTTAAAAATCAAAATAATAAAAAGGACTGCACCAAAACTGACGCAGGTAGCACCAAAATACTCGGGAGAAGTAAGAGAAAACTACTTACCTCCGCCCCGGAAACCGAACACGCGAACGAACAACCAGCATCGACAAACGCTCGGCACAAAGGTTAGGTTAGGTTAGGTTAGGTTAGGTTTGGGTTAAATTAGGTGATGTTAGTTTTTTTTTTTTTTTTTTTTGGTGGTGTAGGGCAAGTGTATTAAGCAATTTGTGATAAAGGTGCAGGGGAACCAGAGTACTTAATAAATAACTGTGTGAAAGTGTAGTATAGCTGAAACAAAACAGAATCAAATTACAAAGTTAACTAAATGTGTGTGGATGGTAAGGGATGAAAAACATAGTCCCTTAAACCATCAATGATGTGTGTAAAGAGTTTGTGTCTTAATAATAATAAAAAGTGAAATAATATAATATAACAACAAAATAAAGCTTCCTGCTAACAATGTAAGTAATACTAAACACAGAAGATAAATATTGAGTGTAACTCATGTATAAAATAATACAAAATATTGAAAGGATAAAAAAAAACAATAATATAAAAACATTAATAATATAAAAACATTAATAATATAAAAACATTAATAATATAAAAACATTAATAATATAAAAACATTAATAAAAAAAAAACATTAATAATATAAAAGCATGCTGCCCAAACAACAACTGTAATGGGTTAACGGTTGGATTCCTCTTAATATAATAATTAACCTAATTTAAACTTATGAAGCATAAGCTTCTCCATAAATTGGAGAACAACAACATGTTTGGAAGCAATAGGAAAAATATCATCATGTTGCAAGTTAAAGGTGGATCTGATGGCAGAAAAGGCAGGACAATCAAACAAAACGTGTTTGAAATCATCCTCAACATTAAGAGAACAACAAGTGCACACTGAAGACCCAGAAAGCTTGAACCTAAATAAATAGGAACCAAACTTACCATGTCCAGCAAGCACTTGGGCATTATAGAAATTGATATTTAAATTCTTCAATTTTAACCTAGATAATATACTAGGGAAAAATTCATAAGTTTTTTTGCCAGTAATAGAATTATCCCACCTCTCCTGCCACAGATTAACCAATTGAAAGAATACATATTTTTTGAATTGGACAGGAGTTAAAGGAAGAGAAGGAAACTCAAAAGATGGGAATAATAAATTCTGACTCTTCAGTAAAGAGTAGTCTGCAAGCAGCCTATACTCACCCGTGATAGCCCTGCCAACCAGATATAAATCAAGAGGAAGGACACCACAGATAACACAAGCTGCAGAACTAGGAGAAGTTCTATAGAACGATCCAATACTTAATAGAAATTTACGCTGTTGCTGACTAGCCAGGGCAAGAACCTTTTTATTAACATAGACAGCTGCACCATACCCATACAAGGACTGAATTAACCCTTTGTAAAGGACGACACGCTCTCTAAATTTAAGTCCCCATGTATTTCTTTGTATTCTAATTAGTTTATTGTAAGTAACAGCATATTTACTTGAAATATAATTAAAATGCGGCAAAAATTATTCCTAGGTACTTCAAAACGGACGTGTGTTCAATTTTGGCCCCATAAATAAGCGGAAGGTTCTTGACCTTATCTACAATTTTCAAATCTCCAAACACAGAAAATCTGCACTTTGAGACAGAGAATGTTAGGCCACATTCAGCAACAGCATTTCCTAAATATGTACAAATAGTAGAGAGTAAAAGAAGAGAATAATAATTATCCACAGGAAAGATAATACAAAGGTCATCAGCATAAGATAGAAGTTTACATGTGCTACTAACATCCCTGCAATAACTCTCCACCCCATGGTGAACCATAGAGTACAGAACATTCCACAATGTTGGGCCTAATACAGAACCCTGTGGAACACCACAAGATGCTATTTTAGAAGAACATGAAAAGCCAATTTCAAGATTCGCCACACGAGAGGAGAAATAACTAATAATTAAATTTATAATATATGGATTAATACCATGGTCCCTCAGGATATCAACAACCACAGACCATCTGCAATTGTCAAAGGCACCCTTTATATCAAAAGAGACCACAACTGCAGACAGACCAGCAGCCATCACCATCCTAATAGATGGCACAAGATTCATCACAGCCCCTTCTGCAGAGTGACCAATCCGGAACCCAAACTGGGACTTATGGTATAAGTTTTTTGAATTAATTTCACCCAAAAGTATTAAATTAATGACCTTTTCAAAGACCTTGCCAATGGTGTTTAACAGGGAGATAGGTCTGTATGAAGTCAGTTCAGTCAAATCTTTACCAGGTTTAGACAATAGTTTTAAGTTTGCTATTTTCCAACAGGAAGGGAAGACCTGTAAGTGGAAACACTTAGAGAATAGAATTTGAAAAAGAGTAGGAAAATTTAAATTTAGGATTTTGATTATTTTGTTAGTAATTTAACCTTTAGCCGAGGCTTTTCTGTTATTGAGGCCTTTGATTATCTGAACTAATAACTCATTTTCAACAGAGGGAACCAGTTGACCAGTCACAGGAAAAGCAAACGGCATAACATCAGTTTTATCAGGAAGAAAGTGCCTTAATAAGGCATTACATTTCTCCTGATCAGACTTTAGTACAGTTTGTCCAACCAAAAGATCAGGTATTACCAGTTCATCCCTTTTTTTGATAAACATCTTATAGGGTCTACCCCAAGCCTTACTAGAAGAAACAAAGTCCTTCCATTGTTGAAATTTGGACCTAATGATTTCTTTTTTATAATGTTTATTTAGTTCATGAAGAATATTATTGAAAATAAACAACTTCAAAGCATCTTTACATCTGGATCTTAATTTCCTAATATAATTAATTTTATCCTTTAAGAACTGTAATTTTGAATTCCACCAAGAAACCTGGGGAATAGTGATTGGAACTTGACTATGTTTAATGATATTTGTCAAGTACCTATTAAATTTACATAATATACTGTCAAAAACCTTACAATTTAAGCATTCCTCAACATCTGTGATGAATTTATAAACAACACTACTATCTAAATGACGCATAAAAACATCATTATCAACCCTATAAAACTGTTTTGGAGGCAATTTCTTAAAATTAACATTAATTGAGAATTGAATATTTTTGTGAAAACACAAATCAAAATCAAATAATTGATATGCAATTAGATGAGCAAGATGAGAAGAAGCGAAAAGATAGTCAATGATGCTATTTCCATTATAATTAGAAAAGGTGGGGGATCTTCCATTGAAAACAATTAAATTATTAGAACCTATAAAATCTGTCAAAAGGATTGAGTCTAAGGATTACTTAATTCTAGGTCCATAAATGGCATCCGAATATTAAAGTCTCCAACTATAATAAATGAAAAGGAATGGTATTTTTTGATAATATCTATTTTTCCTAGAGCATTAACTTTAGGTACATTTGGGGATAGATACGTAGCAATTAGTATTATATTATTAAGGGCAACTGAAACTAGATTATATTCCACAGATACCAATCTGTAGGGAATATTACTTTTAATCACAATTGCAATTCTGTTACTCGTATAATTAATATAACTATTTCGAATGGAAACAGCACCATTAGACAAATAGGGTTCAGCTATGATACATACATCTAAGTCTCTATCATAAAACTACTTGAGAAGAAGTAGTTGACATGCTTGCGAGTTATCAACATTTAAATATGTGACCTTAAGCTGATCCAAAGTCAACCCTAGCCTTTAACTCTTCCTGAGCTTTAAGGAAACAGGGACAGTTTCTTGAATGGGCAGCATGGTCAACTCCTGCCATAGCAGATGCAATCGCTTCCTTATCTTAGATTTTATTATCTAATCATTTACTTTTAATACTAGAAAAGACACATAAGGAACAAACCTTATTGTCTTTACAAATGTTAAAAAACTTTATGTAATTATCTGAAGATTTACAATATTTTTCTGGGTGACCATATTTGCCAAACTTATTACATAATCTGGGATTTACAGCATCGACGAATGGAAGAGATTCCCATTTAATGCGAATTCTTTTGTTATCTGGCAGCATCTTGTATTGAGAAGGTTTCAGTTGTATGTAGGTTCTGGAGGATCTCGGATTTGAAATTTTAGTGACACGAACAGGTTCACTACCAGTGGTGTGTACAAAAAACTCATTGACGTCAGCTTCTGTGATATTCCTGGTGTGAAAGAGAAGAATTGTAGGGTCCAATAATTTCTCTTCCTCAACATCACGTTCAGTGATTCTTCCTTTATTATATTAGCAAGTTTATGTGATTCATCCTTTGTAGCGGTCTTTATTATACAGGTATCGTTATTAATCTTCTTGAAAAAAGTTACATTCACATTTTCTTTGTGAAGCGGCATTTTTATTTTATGATCCTTTTGCAGATAATTTTATTCTTAGGAACAGTTTTCTTCTTGCCCAGAAGAGCATCCTTAAAAGAAATAGTAGAGGTGCTTTTAAGAGGTGAGTGCAGGACTGCCCTAACAGCACTCTGCACATCAGATCCTTTTGAAGAAAATATTTTATCAACATTTTTAAGAAGGACCATAACTTGGGCTATGTTATTATTAATATCTTCTATAGCAGAAATAACAGCATCTTTCTGTTTTTTTGTGACCGATTTGTCACAAAATTGACCTTTGATTTTTGAACAAAGGCTACTCACATTCTTAAGAAGCTGACCCAGAGAATCCAGATCAGACATCCTAAAAAGTCATATGGGCAGTAGCCCAAAGGTGCAGAAGGAATGCAACACAATCTACTTATTGAATTAAGAAAAAAAACAAAATAAAAAATTGTCAATGTGTAACACACAAAAAAAACACTCAGTATAGTTTAAAAAAAAAAAAATGTAATATATAGTAAAATTACACGTTTCCAAAATTACCAAAAAAGTTTAAAAATCAGTAACTCAGCAAAAAAAATCACAGGACCATGTAGATACCACCAAAAAATGTAGAATAAAAAACTTAATAAAAAACTGTTTAAAACTCAATAAATCAAAAAAAGTTTAAAAATAAATATATCTAAAAATACTAGTTCAAAACTGACGTGGGTAGCACCAAATTACTCGGGAGAAGTAAGAGAAAACTACTTACCTCTGCCCCGGAAACTGAACACACGAACGAACAACCAGCATTGACGAACGCTTGGCACAACGAGGTGATGTTAGGTTTTTTTTTTTTTTTTTAAAGCGGGGGGGGAAAAATCTTCATAAGACACTGACACATAAGAATTTTGTTTTTATTGCTATGCACTACAAGGGAACCAAAATCAGCGTGTGGGATTTTTACCCACTTATTAAAAAAAAAGGGAGTTAAAGTAGAGAAATGGAGGTCCCAACACAAACGAAGAGACCTCCACACTTAAAATTAACTTATTGTGATGGAAGAAGGGATGAGAATACATAGTCCCTTCTACCATCAAGTAAATAGTATTGAGTTTGTACAAAAGATTAATTAAAAAATAAAAACATTAAGTAAAAGAAAAAATATTAAAAAAAGCGAAAGAAAAAATATTAAAAAAAGCAAAAAGAAATAGTCTTATCTTAAAAGGTATAGCTTATACCTAAGAAAAAAAGGAAAAAAAAGATTATGAAATTTAACTATAAACTTATAATTTATAAACATAATATATATAAAAAGACATGTACATACACATATGCACATATTAATAACTAAAAACAAGAGCCATTGACCCCACTACAACCAAATGAAGACTGCCGTGAAATTAAGAAATTTTAAATTTTAACAACATAACCTGCTCAGCAAGCAAAAGGAAGTTCCTAACTTTCGTGCCAACAGGATATACATCAGTAGGTCTAATGTTGTGTTTCTGACGGATTGAATCAAATGCGGGACAAATAAACAGTGTATGATGAATATCATCTACTTCACCCAAGTTACAGCAGGTGCAGCAAGGTTCACCAACAAGATGGAACCTATGAAGGTAGGAACCAAACCTGCCATGACCTGACAACACCTGAGAACTATAAAAGTTAACATCAAATGATAACATCTTCAATCGCAAAGAGATATCAGGCAGGAAGGCATAAGTCTTCCTACCGGTCTGAGCTTCATCCCATCTGGACTGCCAATTCGCAATTAATATGGAGGAAATATACTTTTTAAACTCACGGTAACACATAGACTGTACTGAGAATCCATCTAGCAGATTCGAATGCTTGAAAACTGTACCCCCCCCTTGAGCCTGTGCTCACCAACAAGAGCCCTACCAACAAGAAATAAATCAAGTGGCAGCACTCCACAGAGAACACAGGCAGCAGAGGTAGGTGTAGTCCGGTACAAGAAAGCAATTCGAAGTAGAAACTTCCTTTGCTGTTTGTTAGCTAGAGCAATAATTTTTTTATTAACGTAAATGGCTGCGCCATAGCCAAAATGGGCCTGAATGAGGCCTTTATATAGTATCAGACGTTCTCTAAATGATAAACCCCAAGCATTCTTCTGTAAGCGCAGCAACTTATTATAAATATCACTACACTTACCAGAAACATACTGAAAATGAGGGATAAAAGGTAACTTCTTATCAATAATAATTCCTAAGTATTTCATTTCTGAAGTATATGGTATGCTGGAATCAGATAATAATTCCAGACTTCTGATCTGGTTAATGAATGCATCATTGCCAAACACAGAAAATTGGCACTTTGCAGGGGAAAACACTAGTCCTAACTCCGCTACCACACTCTCCAAATATTTAGAAATACAAGTGAGAAGCGGTAGAGATGAAGATCTTTCTGCTTTGAACACTAAACACAGATCATCAGCATACGAAACAAGCTGACAACAGGCATTAACATTAAAACAATATTTTTCAACACTGTGATGTACAGTGGAGTATAAAATGTTCCATAGAGTCGGTCCAAGGACTGACCCCTGAGGAACTCCGCATGTAGGTGTTCTTGTAGCAGCTGAAGATCCAAGCTTAAGTGTTGCAGAACGATTCTTAAAGTAATCTATAATGACATTTATAATACAAGGGTTAATGCTATTCTTTTAAGTATATCAACAATTGCTGACCAGCAACAATTGTCAAAAGCACCTTTAACATCATAAGATATAACAACAGCAGAGCAGCCATCAGAAATGTACTGCTCCACTGTTGAAACTAAAGTATAAATTGCATGTTCAGCTGATAAACCTGAGCGAAAACCAAACTGGTGGTGATGCAAAACGCCCATAACTGTAATCTCCTGAAGTAGCATTCCATTGATAACTTTTTCATAGACCTTCCCCATGCAATTAAGCAAAGAGATAGGTCTATAAGCTGATAACTCAGAAGGATCTTTACCCGGCTTGGCAAGCAGCTTTAAACATGCTGACTTCCAACAATCCGGGAAAAGACCAAAATCTAAACATTTTTTAAATAAAGTTTGCAACAGTGAAGGAAAAATAGAATGGATTTTTTTAACCAGTAAATTACTAACCCTGTCATCAGCAGGTGCTTTCCTATTACGCAAATTTTTAACAATATCTGAGATCTTATCGGAATCAACAACAGGAGAAGTACAGCCACCGACAGGAAGTACCATCAAAGGAGAATCAACTTTGGATGGAAAAAATAATCTAATAGAGCATTGAGTTTTTCATGCTCAGAGACCATGGTCTGATTGCCTGCCCTAATATCTGGCAGTAACACATCAGACCTATGCTTAAACAGCATTTTATATGGTCTACCCCAAGCAGTGCTAGCACTAACAAAGTCCTTCCAATGTTGGAATCTAGCTTTTAAAATTTTATTTTTATATAGCTTATTCAGCTACTTTAGCACATTCTTATACAGAAATATACGAAAGGAGTCCTTACACTTAGAGAATTTTTTCCGTATAAGATTAATTTTTGTTTTAAAGTTCTGTAATTTGTCATTCCACCAGTCAATCTTTGGTGAAACCACAGGAACTGAACATTTACTAATCAACCCAGCCAGATACTTATTGAGTTGACTAATTAAAGAATGTAGCCGCCCAACTGACAGACAATTTTCAACTTTTGTAATTAAATTATTAATAAATGAACAGCTGAGACACCTCACAAATTGATCCATTTCAATTTTGCATAATTGTCTAGTAGGGTGACGCCTAATCATACCTTTAAAATTAAAAATAAAGCTACAATGGAATGCTAAATCCATCTCCACTAGCATATAATTTAAGAGGTGTGTCGCACTGGCAGAAACCAACAAGTAATCTATAATACTTGAACCATTATAATTAACAAAAGTAGACTCACTACCATTCATAACTACCAGATCACTAGAGGCAAGAAACTCGCTGAAATCAACAGAGTCCCTGCTTTCCCCAATGCGAGGCTCCAGCACAGGCAGTCGAATGTTAAAATCCCCAACAACAATATGAAAATTATTTGGAAGTTGCCTTAAAGCCTGGTCAAGTGCAGTTAGACGATGGGATTTAGATTTATTAGGTGAGAAATAAACACATGTAAAAATATATCTACCTATCTTAACAGAGATCTGATTGAATCTACTGCACACCAGGGAATGGGGAATATCTAACTTCACAACAACAGCAACTCTATTATTGACGTAGGATATATAATTGCTTTTTAAAGGGATTACCCCATTGGTCAAATAAGGCTCTGCCAAAGCACACACATCTAAATTATCTTTATAAAAGTTTCTTAAAAATAGTGCCTGACAGGCACTTGAATTATCTACGTTAATATATGAGCAATTAATTTGCTCCATAATCGATCTTTGCCCTCATATCTTCACGTGCTTTAAATAAGCATGGGCAGTTTCTGCTAAATGTAGTGTGATCAATGCTCTTGAAAGCTACACCTAAGCTGTCGTTATTAACTAACTTAGAGTCTACTTCCTGCCAAGAGCAGGACGCCTTAATCTTATTAAAGGTGCATAATGAACAAGCACCATTATCGTTACATAGTGTATGGAAAGACTTGTAAACATTAGACGCTCGACAATGTTTTTCCGGATGGCCAAATTTCCCGCAGCTCCTACACTGCCTTGGGCTGACAGCTTCAACAAAAGGCAGTGATTCCCATTGTATGCGGATTCTGCCTCCCTGCGGCAGAAGCTTGTATTGACTTGGAGTCAATTGTAGGTAGATCCTCGATCCACGAGCATTAGTAATCTTTGTTACACTGATTGGTAAAGAACCTGTTGACTCCTTAATATGTTCTTTAACATCATCCTCTGTAATATTTTTAGTATGAAATATCAAAATGGTAGGGTTAAGGAGCTTCTCCTCCTTAACCACGCATTCTGGGATCCTCTCCTTGATGATAGCAGCCAGTTTACTTGAGTCTGCCTTGGTTGAGGTATTAACAACACAAGTTTTCTTGTTAATTTTTTTAAAAAAAGTTACATTAATATTTTCTTTGGCAAGGGAGACCTTTGCCTTCAACTGGCCAAGGACCTTGTCTGGATCTTCAGATTTTAAGATTAGTTTATTTTTAGGCAGGACTACCTTCTTTTTATCTGTTACCAAAGCATCCCTAAAAGAGACACCAGTAACACGTGCACTTGGAGTGTGCAATACAGCAGACACTGCTGACTGCACCTCTGTAGCCTTAGACTTCATTATTTTGTCCACTTTTCCAACTATCAACATGGCTTCTGCCATCTTCTTAGAGATATCATCAGCTGCTCCAATGATGGTATTTTTCTGAACTTTAGATACACTCTTATCATTAAACTGAGACTTAATGGTTGACGTCAGGTCAACCACACTTTTAAATAGCCGACCTAGAGCTTCTATCTAGGTCGGCCATGATCAAGAAAAAAAAAAAACAAAAAAAAAAAATACCGGAACAACACTACTTAAAAAAAAATACTAAAAAGTTTAAAAATCAGTAACTTCCTTACCAGAAGTCCAAAACGAGTAGGGTAAAAAACAAAATACCCAGAACCACGAGTTGTATAATATATACTCAAGAACCAAAAAAATCCAAAAAAGTTTAAAAATCAAAATAATAAAAAGTACTGCACCAAAACTGACGCGGGTAGCACCAAAATACTCGGGAGAAGTAAGAGAAAACTACTTACCTCCGCCCCGGAAACCAAACACGTGAACGAACAACCAGCATCGATGAATGCTCGGCACAAAGGTTAGGTTAGGTTAGGTTAGGTTATGTTAGGTGATGTTAGGTTAGGTTAGGTTAGGTTTAGGTTTTTTTTTAAGCGGGAGGGGGAAAATCTTCAAAAGACACTGATATCACATAAATTTTTGTTTTTAATCACGCAGTGCATTATATGCACTGCTGGGAAACCAAAACCAGTGTGTGGGATTTTTACCCACTAAAAACCCCCTCCCTCTATTGAGAAAAAAAAAAATAATAATAATGAAGGCAATTGCACAAAGCAAAGACCTCCACACTTATAATTAACTTAAAGCGATGAAAGAAGGGATGAGAATACATAGTCCCTTCTTCCATCAAATAAAGAATAATGAGTTTGTACAAAAATTAACTTCTACCAGAAAAATAAAATAAATAATAAATTAAAAGTTAAAATAAAACCTTCTAATAGAAAGATTTAAACAAATAAACTTATAATTAAAAAGCTATTATTCATACTTAATAAAAATAACATGAAATACGAGGCAAAAAGGAAATGAAATGAAATTTAACTTATATCCATAAAAAAAAAATCTTAAAATGAAAATAAAATAAAAATAAGGACTCTCAAAGTAAAAGGCAATTAAGTAATAAAATAATCAAATATTAAAAGATTAACTAATGTAAATAGAAAGATAAACAGATAAATGACCACGCTACGAACAAAGCAACTGGTTTAAGCATCAGTTGTGAGTAATAGAATTTTGTATTTTAAATTTTGAACACATGACCTGTTCGGCCAGCAAAAGAAAACTTCCAACTTTCCTACTAAGAGGATATACATCTATACAGTTGATACCAACTTGGTGATGAAGGGCGGTAAATGCAGGACACGTGAACAATGTATGATGTACATTGTCTACCTCACCTACAGTACAACACACGTGGTGCAGACAGGATCATTAGCAAGCCAGAACCTATGAAGATAGGAACCAAACCTGCCGTGACCTGACAACACCTGAGCACTGTAGAAGTTGACGTCAAACTTAAGCATTTTCAAATACGTCTTCCTACCAGTTTCAGCTTTATCCCACCGGTCCTGCCACTTCTCAACCAACAAAGACATTATCTGTTTTTTAAATTTCAAATATGGAACAGACTGTACAGCAATACCTCCTAGCAGGCTCGAATGTTTCATGTCAGCAACCCCCCCTCCGAGCCTATGCTCGCCAGTGAGAGCCCTACCGACAAGAAATAGATCGAGCATCAAGACACCACAGACAACACAAGCTGCAGAGGTCAGGGTAGTTTGATATAAAGAAGCCATCTGAAGTAGAAATTTCCTCTGCTGCTTGCTGGCTAGACCAAGAATTCTTTGATTAACGTAAATGGCAGCACCATACCCAAAATGGGGGTGAATGAGGCCTTTATATAAAATCGCATGTTCCTTAAATTCAAGACCCGATGCATTTTTTTGTAAACGCAGTAATTTATTACTTGGAAGAAATATACTGGAAATGAGGAACGAACGATAATTTACTGTCAATAATTATACCTAAGTATTTCAAAGATGCGGAAAAAGAAATGCTTGAATCAGATAATAATTCAAGCTCGTTGATCCGGCCAACAAGAGATGCATTCCCAAACACAGAAAATGTGCATTTAGTAGGGGAAAAAGTTAATCCTACATCTACCACCACACTCTCCAGGTATTTAGAAATACAAGTAAGAAGCGGTAATGATGTGTGATTCTTAGCTTTAAACACTAAACATAGATCATCGGCATAGGAAATAAGCTGACATGTAGCATTAATATAAGAATAGAAATTTTCAACTTTAAAGTGCACAGTGGAGTACAGTATGTTCCACAAAGTAGGTCCAAGTACCGAACCCTGAGGAACTCCACAAGAAGGTGCTCTAACTCCAGCCGACAATCGAAGTTTAAGTGTAGCGGAACGATTCTTAAAGTAATCTATAATAATTTTAACTATAAAAGGATTCACTGAATTATCCTTAAGAACATCAACAACTGCAGACCAACGACAATTGTCGAAAGCCCCTTTAATATCATATGAAATAACAACAGCCGAGCAACCATCTGAAATGTACTGCTCGACTGTTGAAACTAAAGAATGAACAGCATGCTCAGCTGATACACCTGAATGAAAACCAAATTGAAGGTGGTGCAATGTGTTATGAGCAGCGATCTCCTGTACCAGCATATTTCGAAACTGTTAAGTCTAGGCTAGTTTTACTTAACATCCATGTTTCCGCTCCATATAGTACTATCATAAATATAAGCGTCTTGATTAATTTTACTTTAACATTTTTATTAATACCTTCCGTATGTTGCTTAATTTTATCACAGCACAGCAGCTCACTCCAATGCGTCGTTTTAATTCTTTTTCTGGGCTCCCTTTGCTATTGATTAACAATCCTACGTATAGAAAGTCGTTCGCTCCTTAATATCCTGTGAAAGTTTTGCCATTGAATTTTAATCATCTTCCTCTGTCTATAATCATTCTCTTTCTTTCTTTCTTTTCTTCATTATATGATTACAAATGTCGTGACCAATCATGTAGTTTTTGTGATTAAATCCTGCCATTTATTATAATCATTACTTTTTTTTTCTTCGCTATAATTTATTTCGAGACCATATTCCTCACTAATTTAGAAGTATTTTCAAGGTCAAATGTAATATATATATATATATATATATATATATATATATATATATATATATATATATATATATATAAGAGAAACATAAAAAATTTCTGAATCAAAACGATTTGGGTTTAAAAGTGGATTTAACGAACGATAGAAGCTACATACTAATTGAATATATTGGCCCAAGGGTTATTATGGTTTTTGTTGACTGCTGCAAGTCTTTCGATTACATCATACATGGAAAATTAATGCAGCGATATTGACATAAATTATAAGATGTTGATTATTTCGTAATAATACGCAGAGAAAGAGATCTGTCCAGAGGAATAGTTAAAATCACTAAACTTTTTTTTATAAAAACATCACATTTTTCGGCTATTAAGCCATTATTAAGTGAACAGAAAAATAAAATATATAAATATGTACAACATAAAAATATAAAATGTAAAAAATACTAATTTAGATATACACTTTACAAAAATAACAAAATCAAAAAGATATTGTTGTTTACCACATTCACTATCAGATTATTTTACAAATACTGTTTTTTCATTTTGTTATTTTTGCAAATATGAGTATTTTTTAAATTTTATTAGCGAATGAATTAATATGTATAAGGTTTTAGTTCTATGTGCGTACGGTGATTTTTTTGTACTTATATAATTTTACAATACTTGTTTTAACCTACACCTTTAGACTTCTTCCGGGTTGAAACTCAAATTCGTTATGCATATGTTAAACTCGACCGAATCATAGTAAATCAATTTTTTGTTGGCAAATGATCCATACGAGAAAGCATCCAGATGCTTTTATATGCATTATCAATCCAAAGTAACCTCTAAATATTTTAATTCTTTCGGATTAACATTAGGTACTGACTTTAGGAATCTTGATATAGAAAGTATAGCTTCAGTTTTATATATGTTAAACTGTGGAATAGTTGGTCCAAATCCAAAATGTATATCGTCCGAAGTTGACTGTCCATTAGTTGCACCGACCGTTGTTCGTGCAACGAATAACAGCGATTAAAATTTAATTCAAAGATATGTTTTACTATGAAGATTTTTTAATTGAATCAAATAAAATTACTAATATATCGATTTTTATCTTATTTCTTACAGGTGCGTTATATTGTTGTGTCAGTTCGCGTTGCGTGTAAGTAAATACTGGGAAATATTCAATGCATCGTTGATTACTACATCGTCGAGTTCCTGCCAGGATTTATAACCAGGTAAGAATTTTATAATTATTATTTACTTACACACCACACATTGTGGATGTCAGCGGGAGTTTATTACGCTTTCTGAATTATTTGGCTTTGCAGCTGATGTGAAGATAAATTATTCGGGCTCATCCACCCTCTTATTCTTCAACAGGAAAGATGCATTTTCACGACGGCATTGCTTCATCCCTCGATATTATTCCGATGAACTCCCGGATAAGCATCCACGATGACTAATAAATTTATTTATATTACAGCGCCGATATCAGTGAACAAGATCACATTCCCAGCTTTACGTTACGCGTTCGTATTTTTGAAAATTTCGTTACCCCGCGTGTTCGTTAGTGCGCGTTTATCGTCGGTTCTACGTCGACAGTTCTCAATTGCTTCAGATGGCTTGTTCCAAAATCAATCGGTAAGCCAATTTTTATATAGTTTTGTATTTACACTTGTGTTTATATATATATATATATATATATATATATATATATATATATATATATATATATATATATATATATATATAAGAAATAATATTATTTATCTTCTTATGTTCTTGCTCGTTAAAAGAGAGATGGTACAATAATTTAAACACGATTCAAGCCTCTTATATCCTTTTTCCCCCCCTCTACATTTTGTCTGTTTTCTTTTTCAGTTTTTCTTTAAAATAGTAGCCTTATGTAAACGATTATTTCTGGTCTCTAAAACTTGCACTATAGTGTTCAGTAATCAAAGCTGTTTGAACAAAAGGTACACGAGGTAAATCGTTTAACGATATTGAAAATAGATATAGCCCTAAAACACTGCTTTGGGTAATACCGGCATAGTAGTTTTTAACAAAAGACTTAATAGAGAGATGAACCAACAAGGCGGACCAATTTACATTTGCCAATGATGATTATCATAGTTCATAGACACACTAAAAAATCGGTTTAGCAAATAATTTACAACATACTATGCACGCTAAAAAGTTAGCTAAACGATCTTAATTAGAACTGTCTGTAGATAAGTGTTTTGTGTCATTATTTACCAAGTCACTGAAGTGAAAGAAAAATAACATATAAAAATCACTCAATTAAATGTAGTAGAATGTTTCATTAGGAGTAATAATTGATAACAAATTACCAATGGCGATAATGACTTTTTTGTTACTTTATGACAAAGATAAGATGAGTTTATTAATGAACTTATGTTTTTAATTCTGAAGAAACTGACACTGTTTTACTTGATAACACGCATATAAATAGAAAAAAAAAAAGGAATTATAGAAAATCTTAATAAGCGGTAAAGCAAATTAATTTCCTAAAAGAAGTAGCTGAAAAAACTGGTCTACAGATTTCGTTTGAGAAGACAGAATACGTGACCAACATTAGAACCTCGCCTCGATACATGTGTACAAAATACGAGAAAGTCAAAAAAAAGTAACCAAATCCGGATACTTAGACGAGGTTATTCAACAAAACGGGCTGGATGGAGAGGCTTTGAAAATGAGGGCTAGAAAAATGGAAACGACTTTCCGATTAACGCGAAATATATATAATGAAAAAATCGATATCGATAAATGCCAAGACATTACAATACAGTTATTAAACCGGAGTGTTTATATGCAGCTGAATGTTTAGGGCTAAATGACATTTTGAAATATTGGGGAAAAAAGGAAAGGAAGATTATGAGAAAAATTCTTGGTCCAAGAAAAGGAAACGAAATGTTCAGGAATAGGCCTAATAAAGAGCTATATGAAAAAATAGAAAAACTATCCGATGTTATGAGAAAAAGAAGATTAATATTTTACGCACATATACAGAGAATGAGTGAGAGCAGACTAACAAAAAGAATCTTTCACCATTATCTCGATGAAGGGAAAATAGATAATTCAATGATTGATAACAGAATAGAATTCAGGAATAAAATTAAACAATTTGACGGATTTAAAAGAACCCAAGAAAAGCATTGAAGCTGGCAAAAATGGATAGATGACAGGAAGAAAAAGCAGAGTATGAAGAAATACTGTGAAGAAAGGAAAAGCAAACTAACGTTCTTATTTGTTTCGGCTGCTGTAATAATATATCATTGAATTAATTGATGATTCTACAATAATAATTAATTATGTTTTTAATAATGAATGAATTACCTGTTACGGGATCTCGTTGTTTAATGTTTACGCAATATCCTTCTTGTCCCTTCCAGAAAATTAGTGGATATTGGAGAGCGTCATAAGAACGGTGGGTATCACTAATGAATTGAGGATTATTATTTCTTCTTCGAATCACCATTTGTCGCGTAGCTGTACGGTCACCAACCATGATTCCAGCAACGTCGTCAACAACAGGTGCGTTGAATCTATGTACATGCTCTCCAGCTGGTGTTCTATCAGGATTGATGACAATAGCATGATTGTCACTTTGTAGTTTGTACATGTGTGATTTGAATAATTTCAATAATTCATTATGCTCATTTAATAGAGCGCCCAGGTCGGTGACGATACGCCTGGCAAAAGGAGAATTGAGATTGTGGTAATCGCAACGTGCATCCACGCGATTGGCGAGTGCACGTTCGGAATCTTCGCCACCCATAAAGTAAATTTGTAAAAATTTATGAGATTCGTTTAGCATTGGCAGCAATGAGCCCACTTTGTGATAAATTTGGCCTTTGATTTTGAACGTGGAATTAAATTGTTGACCGTTTGCAGCAATATTGTTAACTATTTCTGTTGCTCCAAACGACGTCATTTGAAAACATGAATTGAATGTGCGAATTGACTTTAGGAAAAGGCTAGAATCTGGATCTGTACCGATAAGTAAACCGTGTAATGGTTCAGGTGGTGTTTCAATTTCGGTTAGTTGTACTTTTCCTGATGAACAACACATCCCAACTGGCTCATTTTTAAATTTAAGTGCATGACAATGCGGGCATTCCTTGTCCAAAGAACCAATAACCACTTTGGAATGAGCGTAATATTCAATATCAGGCTCATATTGGAATGCTAGTCGAAGAAATGAATCTGATAAATGCTCAAAGAACTTGTTGGCGTTGTTGGTCAATGCCTCTACATCTGTTTACTATGAATCTGCGCGTTTCTCTTCGTTCTAATTGTCTTTGTTTATTTCATTCATCTCGCGCCTCTTGCGATAGTGATTCACGTAACTGCGCCATGCTTGCACGCACATCTGTATTATTTTGTTGGATTTGTTCGCCAGACTTTCGTGCTCGTATACCTCGCATGACTGTTGAATTGGTTGTTCTACGACTCAAATTGGCCACTTTACGTCTTTTTGACATTGCTGACTGTACATAGAACATATAAATAAATGAAGTTAAAATACTTTTTTTTATATTTGATAAGCTTTATCAAAATATTTATTAAAGTTGTCTTCAAAGAAATTAAAATATTAATAGTTAATCCTTCCATCAGTGTATTGGTAAAAAACAGTGACTTAATATATGTATGATAAGATATGTATTTTCAAAATATCTGTATTTTTTCTAGTAATACATTATTATTATTATTTATTCATTTGTTTATTATTTGACTTACCTTTCACAATAATGAAAAAGGTATATTTATTAAACTCGTACACGCTTTCGTTTTGATTTAAAACTATTTTCAAAAAGCTTTAAGTACGGTAATGGCCGTTGTTGGCGGGAGATCACAACACGTACTAATAGTTAAATATTGCACTGGAAATGAATAATAAATTCACGATGAGAGTATAACGTAATAGATGCACAGAAAAATTAAAATAATACGTATAAGTCACTGCTACGATCGATACACAAATGAAACAAAAAAAAATGGCCCAAAACTGTATATCGAGTAAGACAGGAGACCAGCTTCCTTCTCATCCCTACTCCGTGATGTTTGCTGGATGAGAGGTGACCCAGGTAGACATCTAGCGGGGATAACTGATCGATTGATCGTTGATCGTTATTGACTGATGAAGGCGGAAGATCAAATTGAATTGAGAAAAAAAAAGAAATTATTAAAAATAAAAATCGGGTTTATAAAATAGGGGTTGATTGTAAAGGGTTGAAAATTCAGGGTTATATGTATTTACTAATGCTGTATCATAAAAAAATTAAAAAAAAAATTTTATCTAAAATTGAAAAAAAAAATTTAGGGGTGGATTACGCTTAACATTTAGGGGGATTAAAAATAGATGTTGTCCGATTCTCAGACCTACCCAATATGCATACAAAATTTCATGAGAATCGGGAAAGCCGTTTCGGAGGAGTTTACCCACTAACACCGCGACACGAGAATTTTATATATTAGATATATATATATATATATATATATATATATATATATATATATATATATATATATATATATATATATATATAAATATATATATATATATATATATATATATGATATATATATATATATATATATATATATATATATATATATATACACATATATACATACATACATACATATATACATATATATATATATATATATATATATATATATATATATATACGTGTATATATATATATATATATGTGTGTGTGTG